>JAJJLH010002402.1:0-23069 GCA_023806865.1 Isotricha sp. YL-2021a | reverse complement strand
TGATTCTTATAATATTGAAAAAGATATTGCTTGTTATATTAAAAAAGAATTTGATAGAAAACATAATCCTACTTGGCATTGTGTTGTTGGTAGAAATTTTGGTTCTTATGTTACTCATGAAACTAAACATTTTATTTATTTTTATTTAGGTCAAATTGCTGTTCTTCTTTTTAAATCAGGATAAATCAATTTTATATTAAGTTGATAATTCAATTATTTTTATTAAAAATTTATTTAAAAACTTTTGCATTTTATAATTTTTTTTAAATATATTATTAAATTTTTAAATATTTGTAAAAAAAATTTATATATATAATAATATTATTAGTTTAATAAAATACACTTTTTATTTTTTTTTTTGAACATTAATATAATTCAAATTTAAATAAATTATTTTTCTTATTTTTCACTTTTATTTTTTGGAGATATTCTTGTATGAATTTTTTTAAAAGTTAAATTATGATTGATTGTTTTTGTTTTAGAATAAATATCTAAAACTTTATATTTACCAATAGATTTGATTAATTGAGTAGTAGAAAATTTATTATTTTTTCCATGTTGAGATACAATACTTTTATTTGGACTTTTTACATATAAATTATTATTTAATGTAGTTGTTAACATTTTTTTATCTAAACCTGAACAACTTCTATAAACAGAATTTTGATTATGAGAAGTTGATATTGTATTAACTCTTAAATCAATACTTCTTCCTTTATTTCTTGATAATTTTTTAGATTTTTCATTCAAGATACTTTTTAAATTTGAATTTATAGTTAAATCTATTTTTTCATTTTTTAATAATTTATTATTTATTTTTGTTGTCATTATTTCTTGTATTTGATTATTTGAAATATTTATCTGATTATTAATATTGATATTTACATTTTGAATATTTTTATTATTATTATTGTTACTATTTACTCTATGATGAGTTGGACTTTTTAAAAAATTAGTTTTATTTTCATTATTAATTAAAGATGTTAATGTCATTTTTACAATATCATCATTATTATTTAAATAATTTCTTGTATGATGATTTGGATTTTTTTTATTTGTTATTCCATTATTTTTTGGTAATGTTCTATTTTTTGAATGAGAATTTTCAACTTTTTTTTTATTTATATTATTGTTATTATGTCTTTTTAAACTATTATTATTATTATTATTAAATGAATTTTTTCCTTTTTTAGAATAATTTATATTTGATGATATTGAATTAGCAAATTTTTTCCTATTATTTTTATTTAATAAATTATCAATTGAATATATTTTCTTTTTTTGTACAATATTCTTTTGAAATTTATTTAATAAATTTTCTACATTTTGAGTTTTTAATAAGCTAATTCCTCCTTTAAAATTATTATTATTTGAATTTCCATTTACAATATCATAAGTTTTAAATTGTAAATCTAATTTTGAGATTGTATGTAAATTATTATTATAAATATGAATACCTTGATTTCTGCTTTTTTTCATATTTTGAATTTTAAATTGATTTTGACTTTTAGTTAGACCAATTTTTTCTTCTTTAATACTATCTTTAATATTACTATTTTTACTTATTGATATTGTATTTTTTTTTTGACATAAAGAAGAATAAGATAATATTTTAGAATGGAAAATATTATTAGAATTATTTAAATAATAATTAATTTTTGGTTGATAAATTTTTTTATTTTTCAATAGTAAATTTTTCCCATTTATTGCATTAATTGCATTCAATAAACTTTCTTCATTAGAATTTTTTGTATATAAAAAACTATGATTTGGAATAAAATCATTTGATTGAAGATTAATAGTTCTTTCTGAATTTTCTTCTGTTTTAATTAAACCTAAACTATTCTCATCAATTTGTTTTTTAATAGTTTCATTAAATATAGTTTTTTCAATTTTAGATTTTGAAACTTGAATACTATAAGATTCATCATCATCTTCAAATAATCCTTCATCAAAATTATTTTTATCTTTTTTATTTCTAAAATTTTGATTATAATATAATTCAGCTTTTTTTTCACTATGTTCTTGTATGATATCATTAATTTGAAAATTTGAAAATGTAGGTTTACAAAAAAATTTCAAGTAATTTTTATAAAAATTTGCAAAACGAGGAATTCTTTCTTTACTTTCATCTTTAGTATAATATCTTTTTAAAAACTCATCAATATAATCTAATATCATATAATCTTTAAATATTGTTACTAAATGACAATTTTTATTAAATACTAAAACATCCATTATCATATTTAGATAATTATCAATTTTATTTTCTGGGAAATACTTTTTTTTAAATTTAATATGAGCTCTGATTTTTATTTCATACATTATCATTTTATCATATGAATTTGATAATATTTCATTGATTTTATTTTTCATTTTTAATTTTTTTATTTGTTTTTAAATATTTATTTAAATAAAAATTATATATTATCAAAATATTTTATTTTAAATTAATAGAACATTAAAATGAGAAATATAAAAGAAAATATAAATGATATATAATCATTTTATATTTATTTTTTAATTATTTAAAGATTAATTAATTAAACTATAAATTTTAATAACTTACCAATTAATTATATAAATTATTAATTGAAAGGGATAATAATTTATTGGTATTATTTTTTGTAATTAGATTTATTTTTTTTAATTTTATTTTTTCTTTTGAATTATTGTTGGAGATATTTATTTCATTAATATGATTTAATAAATTTTTTGAATAAAATCTTTTATATGATGATATTCTTGGTAATTCTATATTATTTTGATTTAATCTATTATTTAATTCAGATAATGACGAACTTCTATCATTAATTGGTATTAATTTAACTTTTGAACTTTGATTTATTTTAAATCCATTATTTTTAATAAAATCATCTAATTTTTTATCAATTGATAAATTATATAATTCTTTTTCCTTTTTCATATGATGATGTAATTGGAATATTGAATATCTTTGAAATTTCCTTTCATAATTTTCTTTATAATATGGTATAATTTTAAAATATTTTTTAGGTGATAATTTAGTAAGTGAACCTTTTTTTTTACCAAAAATTGAATTTACTTTTATTGGAAATTTTTCATTAATTTTATCCATATTAATTTATAAATAATAATATTTATGATTTAAATTATGCCTTATATAGATTCTTATTATTTTTATGAATTGAAATACTTTTTAATACATATAATTATTTATATAATTTTTATTTAATATAATTAAATTGCATTATATGCAATAAAACTTTATATATAAAAAATATAAATTCTTATTTAATAAAAAAAATGGATAATAAAGATTCAAATGAAAATGAAAAAAATGATTTGAAAAAAAAAGGTAAAATTCAATGGAGTAATGATACCAAAAACAATAATATGAATTCAAATAATGATGATAAATATCATAAAAGACAAAAAACTCCTGTTAAACATAAAGCAACAAATCAAGAAGATGATTAAGTTTTATTTTTACTAATTCTAATTGCTTTAATATTATATATAGAGTTTTAATTATTAATTAAAAAGGATTATTTAGGACATTAAAATTGATTAATTTTAAAGAAAAATAAGTGATTTATTTTAAATAAAATATTATATATATTATTAAAGAATAAATGTAATAAACTTTTTGGTTTAATGAATAATTTTATTATAATTATTTATTTTTTAAAATTTTATGATATAAATTAAAATTAAATATTTCAAAAAAAATTCAAATTTATTGAATAATATTAAATTCTTTTAAAGATTGCAAAATTGTTTTATTTCATAAAATTATCTGTTGAAATTTATTTATTTAAGTTTTTTAATTTTACTAAATTTTTATTTTTTTAATTATTTTTCAAAAAAAATTAATAAATATTCTTAAATTAAATAAAAAATGTATTTAACTGCCCATTTTAATAAAGTAATTGTAATATATAACAAATTATTAGTTATATAATAATGCATATCATTCATCATCTAATTTAAACCAAGAAATTTCTTTAGACTCATTTTTATTACATACTTCATTACCAAAAAAAAAAGTTAATGTTAGTAGAAATTTTAGTAATTCAATCACTAATAATATAATTCCACCAAAAAAAACAATAAAAAGAAGTTTTTCAGCTACAAATAATCTTTTAAATACATATCAAAATATTTCAAATTCTTTTTTAAAATTAAATTCTAATTTAAATGTAAATAAATATGAAAATTTAATTTCAAAAAAAAATAATATTAATGAATTTGTAAATAATTTAAAAACAATAAGTGATATAATACCAAATAAAAAAAGTAAAAGCAGAAATGAAAATAATAATATGCTAAATAATATTTCACCAATATTAACTCATCGTGTAGGAAATTCTTTAGAAAAATCATTAAAAAATATATATTTTGTCAAAAATGATATTACATGGGAATATAGACAAAGGCCAATAAGAAAAATATTTTCAAGAGAACATGAATTAGAAAAAATAAATAAAATTTTTGATTCAAATAGAGGACTTAATATTGATATAAATGATATAGGAAATAATTATTTAAAAAGTTCTTATCTGCTATATAAAAAAAATAATTCATCAAAAAATGGAAAAAAAAATTCAAATTTAACTACATCAAATGTTGATAAATGTAAAAATATTTTTAATAAAAATACTAAGAAAAAAGTTAATAAAAATGTATATAAGAAATTTGAATATAATAGAGATTATTTAAAACCTTTTAAAAGAGATAAAATTAATAAGAAATTTCCTATGAATGAATTAGATGTGTTTACTAATGGCTTAATGGTTTCACCATATGAATAAAAAATAAAAAATAAAATGTTTAAAATTTAATATAATTAATTTCACTTATTTTTTAATAATATACTATAGAAAATTATAAAAATTGTATTTAAAATAAAATATTTTTTATTGGAAATAGATATAAATAAATATCATTAAATGTGTTTCAAATTTATACACCTTTATTTAATTTAATAAATAATAAAACTAACTTTATGCTCAATCATTATTTATAAAACAAAATTTTATTTACATATAAATTATAACAAATAATATAAACAAAATATTTTAGTATCAGTAAATTTTTATCCATTAATAGAAAAACTATTTTAATTGCTATTTATATTTATGTTAAAAAAATTATATTTCAATTATTTTTCACAAATTTGTTTTAAAAAATTAATGTTTATAATCACTAATAATAGATATCTTATTACTCAAAAATTACTATTTTCAAAATTATATTAATAACAATTATTACTAAATATATTTTCTTTTTTATTTCTATTCTCTTCATTTTTAGTCAAAATTTCACCTCCTAAATAACTATAAGTAATAATCAATTTCGAATATAATTTTAAACCAAAAGGATAATTTTTTAATTTATATAAAAAAGGTGCCATGATTTGTAAAATATATTGTTGAGTTTTTTCATCTGATCTTTGAAGTGCTTTTTGTAAAACATAATTTCCAAATTGATCAAATAAAATACTTAATATTATTTTCTCATTATTTTTTAATATCTTTATTATTTCATTACAAATATCATTTGAACAACATTCTAAAATTTTTTCTACTACATTTGATGAAAATTTCTGTTTGGAATATTTTTCTAAATCTTCATTTAATATATTAACTATTTGTTTATTAAAATCATCATTTTTTAATGATATAACATATTGAATAATATAATTTCCACATTGATCACAAATTAATTGTTTACTATTTTTAATTAAATATTCAATTATTTTTTTTTTTTCATTTTCATTTGATTTTTCAATACATTTTTGTAAGACACAACATCCATGTTTATGAGTAGCAATAATTAATATATTATCATAAATTTCTGAAAAAATAATTTTATTAACATAAGTATTATTTAAATTAATCAGCTTCAGGAGAATATGACTTCCATTAATATCAATAATAATTCCTTTAGTAATAGGTTTAATTAGATTCATAAAAGTTTTAATTAAATTTTCATTATCTAAATAATCAATTAATTTTTGTATTGCTCTTGTGCCAAAAGAATTAATACAAATTTCATAAAAATCAATTTGTATTAAAGCCATTAATTGTAAAAATTGTTCATTTGACATATAATTATATAATTTTTGAACCAAATAATTTCCAAAAGAATCTGTTATTATTTCTATTATTTTTTCAAAACAAACTTTTAATATTTTTAAAGCAATTTCAGGTTGTTCTTCAATCTTTTTTTGAAGAAAACGACAACCATTTTGATCTTTACTTATTATATCTGAATTTTTTATTAATTCATTAATTGACATTGTTGAATAATTTAATTTTAATTGAGATTTAGGTTTTTTTTTCTGGGGAATAATTTGAATATTATTTATATTTAGATTATAATTATCTTTTTGAATATTATTTAGAATTTGATTTATTTCATTTATTTGATTTATGTTGCTTATTTTTATGAAATTTTGTTGAAAAGGATTTTGATTAAATTGATTAAAGTAATTTATTGATTGAAAATTATTTTGGTTTGATAAATAATTTTGATTATATATATTTGAGAAGTCATTAAAGGGAAAATTATTATATGGTAAATTTGGATAATTATTTATTATAGAATTATTATTATATAATAAAAATTGATTATTGTTATTTGATATGTAATTAAAATCATTGTTAATATTATTATTTATTTGACTAGAATTTTGAAACTTTTCATTATTTAATTGATTTTTTTGATTATTAATAAAAAATCCCATATTATAATAATTATAATTATTATTAAAATTTGAATAAATTAAATTATTTTTTTCATTTGTTTTTTCTGAATTTGATTTAATGCTTCTTTTTTTATTATTTTTATTATTATTATTTAAATTATCAAAAAAGTCATTATTATGAATTGATTTTTCTAAATCTTTTTTTGAATTAAATTGATTATAATTATCAATATTTTTTTTTAAAAAAGAAGTAAAACTTTTTACTTTATTATCATTTAAAAAAGGAGAATTTGAATTTTTATTTTGAATATTTCTTTTAGAATCATCATCAATTATCTTTATTATATTTAATTTAAATTCTTTTAAACCAGAAGGAGTGGGAGTCTCTTTTTCATTATTTCTATTTATTTGGGAATTATCATCAATATTTAAGTTTTTCAGATTAGAAAGAATTCCAAAATTATCTTTATTCCAAAAATCTTCTTCATTTTTTTCATCATTTATTTCATTATTTTTCTCATTTGACTTTTGGTTGTTTGGGTTTTTTTTTTTTGTTTTTATTATATTTGAAATATCATTTTCTTCCTTTTCTTCATCTATTTTATTCATGATATTAATATTTAGATTGTCTAAATTTTCCTGAAGCTGATTAATATCTTTATTGTCCATTTTATTTTATTATCTAAATATTTCATTTGTTAGCGCATTTAAAATAATAAAAATAAATAATAATATAAATATTTATAAATTAATTGATATCTATAAAAAAAGTTGTGAAATGGTATTTTTAAATGTTATAATTATATATAATAAAATTATATTTTTATAATCAATAAAAAAAAAAAAAAAATTTATATATTATATTTTTTCAAAATAAATATATTTTATATATATTAAATATCAATAAATAATGTTATTAAATTTATTTGATTAATTAAATGGAGGATAATGAGATAAGAATAAAATTAGTTAATAAAGATAATTTTATCGAAAAAAATTATAAAACTATACCAAATTTAACTGAAAGAAGTACAAAAAGTTCAATCGGTAATTTTGAACATCATGAAATTAAATTTCAAAATAAAAAAAAAATAAATGATAAAATAATTAAATTAATAAAAGTAGGTAATTTTTTAAATTTATCATCAAATTTTTGGTTTAAATCAAATAATTAAAATTTGTTTATTTTTTAATTAAAATATATCTCTATTTTTAATGTTTAAAAATTTAAGGTAATTGTAAATTTAGCAAAATTATATAAAAAATCTTTTATATTTATATAAAAAATATATTTAATTTTTTTTATTATTTTTGATATCATAGAAAATATTATTAATTATTTAATTATCATAATACATAGTCTCTTTATTTTCGAAATTAAGATGAGATGTAAAAATATTTTTATTAATTAATTCAATTTTATCATTTAATTTATCAAATACATTTATATTTTGAGAATGAGAAAGATTAAGCATTTCTTTTTCTAATCTTAAAATATTTAAACACTTTTTTCTTTTATCAAAAAATATTTTTGCTTTTTCAGTATTTAAAGAAAGCAAAATTAATAATATAATATCTTTCATTGATTGATATATATAACCATAATCAAGTATCTTTTGAAATTGCCTAGTTTCAAATTTAGATACTTGCTCTGAATTTTCAATAAAACGAAAATTAAAATTATTTTCATTTAAAAGATTATTATGTGTTGAAGAAATATTAATATCAGTTTGACTTTGAATAACACTTTTTTTATCTAAAAAATTATTTTTAAAAGATTTATTATTCCTAAATGTAACATTTTTTAAATTAACTGTTTCAAAATTTTTTTTAATATTATAATTTGATACAGTAGATAAATTATAATTATAATTATTTTTTTTAAATGAAAAATGAATACTTCTTCTCTTAGTTAAATTAATATTAATACTTTGAATAATAATAATAGAATTAATAATTCTACCAATGAAATTAAAAATAAAATAAAAAATATTAATAAAACCACCAAAATTAGAAATTTCATAATCTAAATTATAACCAACAAAACTATATTGAGTTGTCCAACCAGTATAATAAATTTCTATAAAACTCATTCCATAATATGATAATATTCCTAAATTATCTAAAAGTTCATAATCTTCAAAAACTGTATAATTTTCTATTTGTTCTGAATGAAATAAATTAAACAATAAACTATTTTTATAATTTATTTGTAATTTTGATAAATAAATTCTTAATGTTTTTCCATGTGTTGCTTCAGGAAAATATATCAATTTAATTCTTTTTTGAAGTGGATTATAATAATTTTTTATTGAAGGATAAATTAAAGGAATTGCAAATTTAATATTAAAAAAAGAAGGAGTATTATTTTCAATAATTTTTATTACTGTAGATGCATATATTAAATTATCTGGTAAATCACTATCTTTTAAAGTTAAATTACTTAAATCATAATATAAACATTCATCTTTATCAAATTCAGTTCTTATTATTGGAGTTGATGTATGATTAGTAATATTATTATTATTTTGTTTAAATGGATTATATTTTACATTATTTTCAATAGAAAAACTTTCATCACTACAAATTGAAATAGAAAAATTAGAAATATTTGTAAATATATCATTATCATTGTATGTTGAAACTTTTACTGTATAAAGATCTTTTGAATATATATGACAACATATTATTATTATTTTTGCTAATATTATTGAATATAATATAAAAGTTAATAAAGCACCATAAATTGTCTTTTGTTCATAATGATGAAATAATGATGGTATATATGTTGTTCCAAATAAATCAAATTGAATTAAAAAATTTCTAAAATTATTTGATGTATCATATTTATCATATTTATATATCTTGTGAAAATTAATAAAACGATTCATGCCCATTGTTTATAAATTATTTTAAATATTTTTTTATAAATTGTAATATTTATTAAAATTATTACATAATTTATTGATAAAAATATAAAAATAAAAAATAATATTAAATTTTTTTCACTAATTTTTCAATATTTATCTTATCAAATAAAATAAAATAAAAATAATAAATATTAACATACAATTAAAAAATCAAAATCAAAAAAAACCGAAATCAAATTTAAAAAAATAAAAAGGAAAATTAATATAAACAAAATAACCCAAAGAAATCCTCAAGCAAAAAGATTTATTTACTAGTTAATTCCCTCACTCCTTTCCAATCTTTAGGAGCTTGTAATTTCCTTGCTCTAATATAATCTAACAAAATTTTAGAAGGACCATCATTAGGATCCATTTTATAACAAGTCTGAAAATACATATTTGCATCTTTCCAATTACCACTTTTATAACATTCAATTCCATTATTCCAACTATCTTTAAAATTTTCAGTTCTATATTTTATTAATTCTCTATAATCTTTTTTATCTAAAATTATAGGAGTGACTGCACCATATTCTTCAATCATTGCTTCTAATTTCATTTTTTTTTCAGCAAAAATTGTTTTTTTTTCTTTATTAGAAGCAATTAAAATATGTTTTTCTTCTTGTGGAGTAACATTTAAATTTAAATCAATAGTATATAAATCTAAAGGAAGTTCACTTCCTTTAACAGTAACACAATCAATATATCTACAAACATTTTTCATATCATCAGTGCATAAATCATATAAAACTCCACTTATTAATATACTTAATCCAAATTGTCTTGTTGCAGTTTCTAATCTTGCAGCAATATTTACATTTGGACTTAAATATGATGCATCTATTTTATATGATGAACCAACTGCTCCTTCAATACCATATCCTAAATGTAATCCAAATCCCATATTAACTTTAAAGTTTGGTATTCTTTTTAATATTTCTGGATTTTCACGATATGCTAAAATATTCAAATTTTTATTTATTTTCAATATACATCGTAAAAATGCTAAAATTGAACAATCTGCTGTTATTCCTACCTGAGGATTTGTTGGGTCTATTTCGAGTAAATTATCTTTTTTAATTATTTTTTCTTCTCCATTTCTGTGATTATGTACTTTGGAAATATTATAAAATTTCCATACATTTAAGAAACTTTCTCCTATATTTTTATTCGTTGCTCCTTGGAATTTATCTACACTTGAATGAATAATTTCTGCAATTTCATTTACAAATAATATTGTTCTTTCTTCTAATGCTAAAGCAATTTCTTCAAATTGTCTTATATCACAAAAACCAAAAATTGCTGTTTTTTTCTTTCCCATTAATCTTGGGTTTAATTCCTCTCCTTGTTGTAAATTTTTCTTTATAATTTCTCCACCTGCTTCTCCAAAACCAATAGCTAATAATGCTGAAATTTTAATAATTGCACTTTTAATAACAGATACTTCGAAATTATCAGAATTTGAATTCTCCTTTTTTTTAGTATCATTTCCTTCTTCATTATCTTCTAATTGTTGAACTTGTGCTTTTACACCTTCTTGTAATTCTTCAATATTTTTAGCACCAATTGGATCTTTTTCAACTTTTTCTACAATTTCAATCATAACTTCTAAAGGATCCAAAACTAAATCATCAGCATCTTTCTCAAAAGTCAATGAAGCTAAAGTAAGACAAATACATACAAAAATAGTTTGACAAAAATTTAATAAACCTTGTAATTTAGTTTCCTTTCTTATTGAATAAACAATTCTTATTTGAGTATCTTCACTATAAACAGTTTTCAATTCTTTATATCTAAAATCAAAATTTGATATACTACTATTTCCTGCTTCAAGACGCTCACCTCCTATTGTAATATTTACTGGAAGATATTTTGGGTCAAATAAGGCAGTTAAATTTAAATTTTTATCAACTAATCCTTCTTTGGTGAAAATTGCATAATTTGTTGATAAGAATTCACATAATAAATTATATACTATTGATTGAATCATCTTCATAGAAATCATCACTTAATAAGGGGAAAATTAATAAAAGTGATAATATTAATATGATAACTTTCTTTGTTAATGATTCTGTTACCATTTTACTTATTCTTGATTCTTTTATTATTTGTTCATTATCCTCATCATCATCATCATTACCATCTTCTAATATTGTCTTTGATTTAATAGAATGGAATTTTTTCCTTTTATCTTCTTCGGCTTTATCTTTTATTCTTCTTTCATGTTCTTGTTTTTTTATTTTTAATTTTTTCAATGTTTGATTTTTTCCAATATCACCTTTATCTGTACTCATTAAAACACCTTTACTAGGACGTCTAGTTGAATCACCATTATTTTCATAAAAATCATTATGATTATTATTATGCACTTCAGCATTATTATTATTATTTTCACTATTACCTCCAGAACTACTTGCAGCATGAATATTTTCATTAATATTATTAGCATTACTATTTAAAGGATTAGTAGGATCATTTAAACTATTTTTTAAATTTGATTCTTCATCACTTAAAGAAGACCCAGTAGTTTTAACTAAACTAGCTTCATTTCTTTCATTTTCTAATTGTTCCATTAATTTTTTTTTTTCTTCCATCATTTTTTTAGTTTTTTTTTCTCTTTCAAGTAAAACATTTTTATATAATTTAACCATTCTTATCAATCTAACAATTCTAATAACTCTCAAAACTCTAGTAGCTCTTGAAGCAGCACTAACTTTAGAAATTGCTTTAGCAGCTTGTGCAGTACTTGCTCTTCTTCTTCCTCTAGTATAAACTTCATTTTTAATTGGTTCATAACCTAAAATAGGATTCATTATATAATCAATATCTTGTATCATAGAAACAGTAGAAATTAAATCTAACCAAAAGAAAAAACTATTTAAATAACCATCTTTTGCTAAAACACTTAAAATTAATTCTAATGAAAAAAGTACTAATAATATTATTTCTATTATATTAAATGCAGTGTCTACTTTTTTACTTAACCAAGCCATTTGAATATCTGAGGCAAAAAGTGCAAATACTGTAAAAATTGACATTGTTACTACTACTGGAGTTGAATCTAGGAATTTTGCTATTTTTTTTTTCCATTTTTTTATTAATTTTTTTTGATTTAATAATGTACTTTTTGACATTGACATTGAATTTCTACTTAAACTCCCAAAATCATTATTAATTTCGTTATCGGTTTTTTTATTATTATCATTGTCATTTTTTTCTTTATCTTTCTCTTTATCTTTATCTTTTTCATTATCTTTTAATTTTAATTCTTTTTCTTGTTCTGGTAATTTTTTATCTTCTGGTTTTTTTTCTGGTAATTTTTTTTCTTCAGGTTTTTTTTCTGGTAATTTTTTTTCTTCAGGTTTTTTCTCTGGTAATTTTTTCTCTTCAGGTTTTTTCTCTGGTAATTTTTTCTCTTCTTGCTTTTTCTCTGGTAATTTTTTTTCTTCTGGTTTTTTTTCTGGTAATTTTTTTTCTTCAGGTTTTTTTTCTGGTAATTTTTTCTCTTCAGGTTTTTTCTCTGGTACTTTTTTTTCTTCAGGTTTTTTATCTTCTATTTTTTTATCTTCTGGTTTTTTTTCTGGTAATTTTTTTTCTTCTGGTTTTTTATCTTCTATTTTTTTATCTTCTGGTTTTTTTTCTGGTAATTTTTTTTCTTCTGGTTTTTTCTCTGGTAATTTTTTTTCTTCTTGCTTTTTCTCTGGTAATTTTTTCTCTTCTGGTTTTTTATCTTCTATTTTTTTATCTTCAACTGGTTTTTTTTCTGTTGGTTTTTTATCTTCTACTTTTTTATCTTCAACTGGTTTTTTATCTTCAGTTTTTTTTTCTGTTGGTTTTTTATCTTCTAATTTTTTATCTTCAACTTTTTTATCTTCTGCTTTTTTATCTTCAGTCTTTTTTTCAACTGGTTTTTTATTTTCAACTTTTTTATCTTCTACTTTTTTATCTTCAACTTTTTTATCTTCAACAGGTTTTTTCTCTACAACTTTTTTATCTTCTACTTTTTTATCTTCAATTTTTTTATCCTCTATTTTTTTTTTCTCAACTTTTTTATCCTCAATTTTTTTTTCTTCTGGTTTTTTATCAACAGCTTTTTTATCTTCAATTTTTTTTTCTTCTGGTTTTTTATCAACTGGTTTTTTATCATCTTTATTTACTTTTTCAATCTCCTTCTTGTTTTCCTTTTCTTTAATATTATCATCATTTTTTTTTACTTCAGTTTTTTTTTCAATCACTTTCTTTTCTTCAGTTTCAGTTTTTTTCTTATTTTCTATTTTTTGAGATTTAATCTTCTCTGACTCAATTGCTTTTTTCTCTTCTTGTTTAGGTTTATTATTTGAATCTTTTATGATATCTTTTTCTTTTGGTTTTTCTTTCTCTTTTTTTTCACTTATAATTTTATCTTCATTATTATCTGTCATATTGTTTTTTATAATTAACCAAATAAAAAGATTAATTAAGTTTATATAATCTAAACAAAATAAAATTATTATTATTAATTTTATTCATAAATAAATAAAAAATTTAAAAAAAAATAAAAATATAATAATATATGAAAAATATAAAATATTAATAATTCAATATATTTTATAAACAAAAACAATATAAATATAATATTATTTATATTTATTCAAAACTAATATAATAACTTAAAATTCATATAATTTTTTAAATACATCATTTTAAAATTTAAAATTTGATAAAAAATTAATAAAAAATAAATTATATAAAAAAAAATAATTACATCAAAATTTTATTATTTAACTTAAAATATTAATTAATCTATTTTTATTTTTGAATAAATATAATAAAGAAAACCAAAAGTAGAAATAACTCCACAAGCACCACAAATCAAAGCAGTTAAAGTACAAATTAAAGCCATAATTAAAAAATAAACAACAATAGCAGTAAATCTAGTAATATCAATATAAAGAAAATAATAAATAGAATATATAGCAATATACAAAGCAGGACTTGCACTTACAAAAAAAGATTTCCACCACCAATTATAATCTCCTTTACATAAATTTAAATAAATAAAAATAATAGAAACTTCAGAAGATAAAATAACTAAAAATATAATTGATAAAATTAAAAAAGAAACAAGATAAAAAACTTGATATCTCCACATATAACCCATTAAATAAATAAATTCAATTATTATTGTTGCAAATGGAATTAAACCTGTTAACCATATTATATATTTTAATTTAAGATACCATGGTTTATCATTTATTGTTGTTGGTAAAACATTTATTTTACATGGATATTTAATATTTTTTCTTTTTATTGCTAAAAATGAACCAAAAAAAATTAAAGGACTTGAAATACATATCCATAAAATTACTAATTTTAAAATTTCTGATATTTTCAAACCAACTGATGATGATTCAATAGAAAATAAAATTCTAACTATTATTAAAATAAATAAACAAACTCCTGGAAATAATAATGCAGTTATTATTGTATTTTTTAACCATTCTCTACCTTTATTATTTTTATATACAGTTGTACTAATAAAACCACCAAAAAAACTCATAAAACAAAATCCAATTACCATATGATTTAATAAATTTCCTCTTTGTTCTGGATGAATATAACCTAATAAATTATATATCAGAGATATTATTAATATTAATAATAATTGAATTCCAGTTCCAATAAAAGCAGAAAAAATAAATAAATTTTTTGGTTTTCTAAATACATCATTACATACTTGTTTCCATCCATATTCATCTATTTCATTATCACCAATTGCAGTTTGATTATAAAAATCAATATCTTTTTTAACAGTTCTTGATAAAATATAAAGAATAATAAATGAAAAAATAAATAATAAAATATTAGAATATATTAAACCTAACCAATGATATTCTCTCCCTCCTCTAATATATCTATCCCATCTAGAAGCAAAAGTTTTATTAGAAGGAATAAAAATAACATCATATGAATAATAAATTTCTTTTTCTTTTAATTCTTGATATTCAATATTTAAACGATCTCTTCTTAAAAGAGTACCATCATTAATAATATAACTTTCACATTGTTCAGGAGATTTTTGTTTAATTGATAAAGGTTCAATAGAAAAACCAACAATTTGAAATTTATCATCTTTTTTATTAACTTCAATATAAATATTATAATGATTATAAACATAATAAGTATCATCCTCAGTAAAACCAAGTGGAATACCAGAAATATAACTAGTATAAGTTTTATTTATATGATTTTGAGTTTTTGATCTTCCAGCTCTAAGAGAATCTAAATAGAAATTTATATAATAATGCCTATCAATAAACCATTGAAAATCATCAATATCATAATCTTTAAATTTTTTTACACAAGAAGTAATACAAGTTTCATTTAAATTCATATTAAAAACATAATTTGTATATTGAGCTCTTGTTCCTGTTAATAATTCTGTAAATGTTTCATTTGGTGTTGGACTATCATCACTACATAAATCTAAATATCCATATGTGAATGGGATTTGGGTTTCTATTGAACTTAACATATTTACTAAAATTCCTAATGTATCATTTTGATTGTATAACTATTTTAAAATGTTAATTTTATGTTTTTTTACGTAATATGAATCAAAGATACCACAATATATTTTTGATATTAGGATTATTGGGATTAGAAATTTTTTCAATTGCATTTTTTATATTTTTTGATATTTTGATATAAAATAAATTATTATTATTTAATTTATTTAAATGAAATAGTTTTTAATATTTTAAATTAAATTTGTATTTTAAAAAACAAAACCCATATTTAATTAAAAATTAAATAAATTTTTTTAAAAAGGAATTTTTAAATAATCCATCATTTTAAAAATTGCCATAATAACATGTATATAATACTTATATGCAAACCACGCAAAAAGAAAAACAACAGCAAAATATTCCAAAATCGAACTCCCAATAAAAACAGTACCAAAAATGGTAATAATATAAACACAAATATCAATATCAAAATTCCCAAACTTCTTCTTAGCCATATTATATATAATCAATTTCGAAGCCATTAAACTAAAATGTAACCCATTACACAAAATAATAAGAAAAGGTTTACTTTTATAAAAATTCATTCTAGTAGAAAAAATTTCAGCAATGCAAAAAACAGATAATTCAATTAAATGATTCCATTTATCAAAAGTATCCTTTAATCCTTTATAATTAACTCTAATTAAATCTAAAGTTTGTCCAATTGCAGCAATTAAGACAAAAATTAAAATTATATGAGTTAATTTCATTCCGAAAATATTAATCGATGAAAAAAATTGTCCAATAAAAACAGGTAAAATAACAAGAAACATAGAAAAAAATTGATATTCAGTAACACCAATATTATTAGATTGTGTTCTTAAAACTCCAGTAAAATGTTCTTCAAGTGTAAAACCATAAAAAGCAATTTGAATACCAATTTCCATTAATTGAGTATAAATAGTTGGTCCTAAAATATGACTTTGACTTATCATTAAACAAAATAAAAAATTATCATTAGCATCACAACCATGATCCATTAATTGACCTAATGGACTTGCTCTATTTGTATTTCTTGCATGTTTACCATCAATTGCATCGAAAGTTTGTGCTAAAAATAACATAAATGAACAAAAAATATATATGAAGGATGGAAGCTTTTTTGATAATGTTAAATCGTTTAATCCTATTATTATTATTCCTAATAATTGAAAAAATAATCCTGTTAATGTTACCATATTTGGACTTATTTTTTTTGGAAGGAATGATGCACATTTTGTCCAAAATGGATTCATTTTGTTATCTATTGTTGTGTAACCTGTTGTTTGATATTTATGGTTTTTCATGTTTTCTAAGTCTTTTTCTGTTAGGGTTGTCATTTTTATTTTTTTTTTAGTTTTTTTATTATTGAGTTTTTGGAATTTTTTTTTTTTTGAAATGTTTTAATTTAATTTTTTTTTCTGATTTTTTTTATTTTTTTTTTTGCATCATTAAGAAATTAAATTAATTTAAATAATATTTTTTTGGGTATGATTATTTATATTTTCCAATAATAAAATAATTAAATATATTATTAAATTATAAAAATAAAAAATTATATTTTTAAATAAACATTAATCCAAAAAAAATATATATTTGAAAAAAAAAATGTCAGTGTCTCAATTATTTATCTTATCTCGAAGAGGGGACACAATAATTTTCAGAGATTTCAGATTTGATATAAAAAAATCAAATGAAATTTTTTTTAGAAAAGTAAACTTATATACAGAAGAAGAACAATCACCACCAATTTTTAATGAAGAAGGAATAAACTTTATATATTATAAAAGACAAAATTTATATTTTGTAATAGCAACACTTGAAAATGGTTCTCCTAATTTTTATATAGAAATACTAGAAAAATTAATGAGAGTAATAAAAGATCATTGTGGTGAATTTACAGAAGAATCAATAAAAAAAAATTTTGTATTAATATATGAAATAATTGATGAAATGATTGATTTTGGTTTTCCTCAAATTTCCTCAACTGAAAAAGTAAAACAATTTGTATATAATGAACCAATAGTATCATTAAAGAATATAAATACAATAAAAGAAATGTTTAATAAAAATGTAAAATCAAATGAAAATACAAAAAGATCAATTGTAATAACAAATGATTCTAAAAGCAAAAATGAAATTTTTGTTGATATATTTGAAAAAGTAACTTGTTTATTTAATAAAAATGGTAGTATTATTAATAGTGGAGTTGGTGGAGCAATTAAAATGAAAAGTTATTTGAAAAATTCTCCAGAATTAAAAATAGTTTTAAGTGATGATGTTACATTTGGTAAATCAACTTATAATTCAGGAAGAATGATAATAGATGATTATAATTTATATCAAGGAGTTCAAATTAAAGATTTAGAAAATTTAAGTACTTTATATATTATTCCTCCTGAAGGTGAATTTATTTTAATGAATTATCAAATTAATTCTGAATTTGCTCCTCCTTTTAAAATATATTCAATTATTGAAGAAAGTGATTATAAATTAGAATTAAAATTAAAAGTTCAAGCTAATTATTCAAGTAAAATTAATGGTGGTAATATTATTATTAAATTTAATATTCCTAAACAAAGTCAAAGTGTTTATTTTGATTTACCTATGAAAAATAGAAATAATCAAAAAGTTGAATATATAAAAAATCAACAATTATGTATTTGGAAAATTCCTAAAATGAATGGAGGAAGTGAAAATACTTTAAATATTAAAATTACACTTCAAGTTAATAAACCTAGTCAATTAAGAAAAGAATTAGGTCCTATTACTATGTCTTTTGAAATACCTAATTATAATATTAGTAAATTACAAATTAAAGAATTAAAAGTTTTAAGTAACGATAAAAATTATAATGCAATGAGATGGGTTAGGATTTTTACACAAGCAAGTTCTTATGTATTTAGGATTTCTTAAATATTTTTTTTAGAAATAGGGAAATTAAATTTATAATGGAGAATATATGTTAATATATAATATAATATTTTGTTTATTTTTTTTTTTTTAAAAGTTTTTTTTTAAATGTTTGTTAAGTATAAATCTTTATTAAATTATATTTTTATAATAAAGAACTACATTTAACTTTATTAATTATAAAAAATATTGTTTGGAGTTGTCTATTAATGAGAAAACTCTTCAGGTAAATTTTTTATATAAAATGATAAAAATTTAAATTCAATTAAAAAAACATAAAAAAATAATTTTTTGGTTATATATAAAAAAAATATTTAAAAAAATAATATGTCATCAATACCAATTCCTCCACCACTTCCATTAAATATCGAATCAAGAGAATTAATAGAAAAAAGAAAAAAAGAATTAAATACAAAATCAAAAAATATAAAATATATAGGTCTTCAAAATCAAGGTTCAACATGTTATTTAAACTCATTAATACAATCTTTATTTATGACTCCAGAATTTAGATTAAAAATATTTAATTGGAATTATGATATTAATTTACATGGTAATTCAAAAGATTGTATTTTATTTCAACTTCAAAAATTATTTTATCGATTACAAAATCCAATAAGAAAAATAGAACAAACAGTTGATTTAACTAAAAGTTTTCAATGGAATAATAATGAAGTTTATATTCAACAAGATATTGAAGAATTATGTAGAGTTTTATTTGAAGCTATTGAAATTTCAATTGGAACATATGATAATTTTATTAATGAATTATATAGAGGAAATTATCAATCTATTATTCAATGTTTAGAATGTAATAATAAATCAATTAATGAAGATACTTTTTTAGATTTAAGTTTACCTGTTATTAATATTTTTGAAGGAATTCATAATAAATCACTTGGTATGGCTTTAATGAATTTTATTAAACCTGAGAAATTAGAAAAAGATAATCAATATTTTTGTAGTAAATGTAATAAAAAAGTAGATGCTCTTAAATATATGAAATTTGAGAAATTTCCTAAAATATTATTTATTCAGTTAGGAAGATTTTTTTATGATTTCCAAATTAATACAAAAAATAAATTACATAATAAAATACCATTTCCATTAATTTTAAATTGTAATAAATATCTAAATGATTATAAAGATATAATATATAATCCAAATGAAGATGAAAATGATAATTTTTGTATTCAATATTCAGAAGAAATAATAAATAATTATTTAAAAGAAGGACCAAATGTTTATGAATTATTTTCAATTGTTATTCAATCAGGAACTGCAAATGGAGGTCATTATTTTGCTTATATTAAATCATTTGAAGATAATAAATGGTATAACTTTAATGATAGTCATGTTAGTGAAATTAATATTGAGAATATTATAAATGTTTTTGGAAATGATGATTTAATAAATAAAAATTTTGCTTCTTCTACTACTGCTTATTGTTTAATGTATAAAAAAATTTCAAAAAATGATAAAATTTATACTATTGATGATATGAAAATTAATGATAGTTTAATTGAAATGTTAAAAGAAGAAAATGAAGAAATAATAAAAAAAGAAAAGGAAAGAGAAGAAAAAATTAGTCAAATAAATATTACTTTTTTTAAAGATGATATAAAAAAAATAATATCAATAAAAAAAACTTCAACGTTTCAACAATTAAAAGAAAAATTAATAAAAGAATTTAATTTAAATGATGAAGAATCTCAAAAATTTAAAATAAGAGAATATAATTCAATGTATAAAACAGGACTCGAATACATTGAAGCATTAGATAATGATACATTAGAACAAATTTATCTTTCATCATATAAACATTACTCAATTCAATTACCAGATAATAATGGAAATTTTCCTATTTATGATCCAAATTTAATTGAAATAAATATTCATTTATTTAATGATAAAATCGATTCTGATACTCCATTTGAGAAATATCCTAATAAAAAAATTAAAATATCTACTAAATCAAAAATGAAAGATTTAACTATTGAAATATGTAAAAGTTTGAATTTAGATTTAAATACTAAAATTTTTGTTTTAAGAAGAAATGATTTTGGTTTTGGAATTGATGTTACTTATACTCAAATTGAAAATAAGTATTTATATAGTGATAATGATATTTATTTAAAAAATTTATCACAAAGAGGTGATTTATTTATTGAAATAGGAGAAAATATTTCAATGTCAAATTCAAATTGGATGACAATTTTTAAAAAACAAAAAGGAAAAATAACAATTAATTTTAATACTCTTGATGATTTATCTAATTTTTCTAATCAAATTATAGTAAATAAATATGATACAATTAGAGAAATAAAAGGAAGAATATGTGAAACTTTATCATATAATCCTGATGAAATAA
Source organism: Isotricha sp. YL-2021a (assembly GCA_023806865.1). Classification (NCBI taxonomy): domain Eukaryota; phylum Ciliophora; class Litostomatea; order Vestibuliferida; family Isotrichidae; genus Isotricha; species Isotricha sp. YL-2021a. Next base: position 1,658 of record JAJJLH010002402.1, on the reverse strand, counting down.
TAATAAAAAAAAGAGGAAAAAAAGGAGAAGAATTATTTGAATTAGATAATACTTTATCAAATTATATGAGAAATGAAAAAGAATTTACTATTTATTTAGAAAAAGGAAATCCTTTAAAAGAAAATCAATTAATTATTTATATATGTATTTGTATATATGATGATGAAAATTATAATATTTTTCCATATAAAATTGAAGATATTGGTAAAATTATTATTGATAATGATAAAAGTATTTTAGATTTAAAAAATGAAATTTTAGAAAAATTTAATCTTCCTTTCCATGAAGATGATAATTATATAATAATTCTTAGGAATTTAATTTCTGGAAGACCAGGAAAAATATTCTTAGAAAATACAATTTTAAAAAATTTAGATTTCGTTAATGATATGAAAATTGTAGTTCAAAATATTCAGAAAAATATGATTGATTATTCTTTAATTGAAAATAAAAATTATTCATATGATGAAATAATTCAATTAACTTTAAGATATTTTAATATTTCAAATTGGAATTTATCATTTCCAATTGAAATAATTATGAATTATTCAGAGTCAATTAAATCAATTGAAAAAATAATATTAAAATATTTTCCAGAAATAAGCAAAGAAGAAAATATTCAAATAATAAAAATAAAATTTAATATTTATCTTGATGAAATAATGAAAATGGAATTTATAGATTTGATTGAATATGAAAATACAAGTTTAGATAAATATCCATTTATTATTAAAAATAATGGTTATGTTTTGATTATTAAAGATAAAAGTAAAGAAATGGGAGAAATTACAGATGAAATAAAAAAGAAATTTTTTAAACCTGAAGAAAAAAAAAATATTCCACCTCCGCCTGATATAAATTCAATTAATCATAATATAAATAGTGGTAATAGAGTTAAAAATATGATTAATTTATTTGAAAATGGAGAATTTGATTTAGTTTCTAAAACTTATAAAAATATTGATTATAATATAAAAAGAGAAAGACCTAAAGAAAAAGGTATTGTTATTAAAGTTAAAAAAAATGATGAGGAAGAAGAAAAAAAAGAAGAGGATAAAAAAGAAAATGAGAAAAAAAATGATATAGAAATTGAAGAAAAAAAAAGAAATGAAGTTATTCAAGAAAAAAAAAATGATGGCAATATAGTTGATAATAATAAAGTTACTAATAATATTTTTGACGAAATTCCACCTGATATATTTGATGATAATGAGAATAATATCGAACCTTTAATATAAAATAAACATTAAAATAATATATTTATTAAAAATTTTGAAAATATTATTTTTTCTCAAATTTAAAAAAGAAATAATTATGAGCATTTTTATATTTTTTTTGTTGATATTTTCTAATTTTCATTTTTTTACATTTGATATTATACCTTCAAGTTACTTTTCTTAAATTTCTTTTATTGAATTATCTAACTTATCATTTATTAATTAAACAATTAATTTCATAAATTTAGTAAAATATTGTCCTTAAGATATTATTTTATAAATAAATACAGATTAATTGATTTGAAATAATATCAAAAATCTAAATAAATATTTTCAAAATACATATTAATTATTTTATGATAAATTATTTTATAGGTATGAGATAATTATTGAAATTCATTGTAATCATTAAATACTTAATAATAGATAATTTTATTTAAT
>JAJJLH010002401.1:0-23108 GCA_023806865.1 Isotricha sp. YL-2021a | reverse complement strand
CCCAATCCCCATATTTTATTTAAGTTTACTTTATTATAATTTAATTTATTTATATGTAATAACATATAATTTTTAATTTTTATTAAATATAATATATGAATTTTTAAGATATTATTATTTTTGACTTTGATTTTTGTTTTTTTCATTTTAATTAATTTCATTCTTTAATTAACGCTGACTAAAAATTAAATTAAAAAATATATATTTTAATTTATAAAAACAAAAAAAAATAAAAAGAAAAAAAAAAATAATCCAAAATAAAAATTAAAAAAAAAATAAAATACCATAACTCCTAAAAAAAATAAATATCAATAAAAAAAAAAAAAAAATGTATCATTCACAAAACTTCAACAACTCAAAATCACCTCCAATTCCCTTATATAACTTATCTCAAACAGCTCGTTTAACAAACAGTATAAACAAAACAGGTTTAAACTCTTTTAATAAATGGGGTGGAATATCCTTTAATGACATTTTAAAAAATTATCCTCCCGATTTAATAGACAGAGTATGGTCAACATTATCAACATTTATAATAGAAAATTATCAAATGGGAAAAGGAACTTTTATAAAAGGATTTGGAACTTTTACTTTTTCAAATATAGAATATAGTTTAGAAGGAACTACAAATCAATATGAAAGAGATATTAAAAGAAGAAGACCAGTTTTTTTAGTTTCTAATGAATTTGTTGATTATTTAAAACCTGGAATGTATAATGAAAAAAGTGGTTTGATGTATTATACACAGAAAATAAATAATAATATTTCAATTGTTAAAGTAAATTATGCTAATTTTGAGTTATGGAATTAATATTTCTAAAGAAGAATATGTTACTATTGTTACTTCTATTATAAAAAATATTGGTGATGAAATTAGAAGAGGAGTTTTTAAAGGGAAATATATGGAAAATTTAGGAACTTTAATTCAAAAAGGAAATGTTTTTGGAATGAGATTTGATTTGAATATTTATAATAAAACATCATTAAAAACAAATGAATTATTTCATACTAAAAAAAATATTAAATTATATATGGAAACTAAAGATTCAGATGGAACTAGAATTAGAAATATAAATAATATAGATAAACAAATGAGAAATATTAGACCAAAAAGTGCAGTTATTACTAAAATTTCTCCTTCTGGTGATACTTGGTTACAAAATAATATGAATATTGATGTTAAAAAAATTTATGATGAACCAAGAGATGATTTATTCATTGAAGAACCAAAAAATAAAAAAGAATATTATGTTGATCAAAGATATTATAGAAAATATCCTCAACAAGATTTAGGTAATTTAAAAATATCACAAGATATTCTTGAAGGGATTTTAAATAATAAAAGTTTACTTTTAAGAGAAATTAAAAGTGTTGATTTACATGGTGATGGTTTAATACCAAAATATGATTTTATTAATGCTTTTCATAAATGTAATGTTCATCATAATTTAAGAATTGAATTAATTGAAAAAATTACTGATTTATATATTAATTATGATCCTTCTATTATTATGATTCATTATAATAATTTAATTAATGCTTTATGTGATGATATTAAAAAAATTGTTAGTGATGAATATAAAAATTTTCCTATTGATAAATATAAAGATACTATTCAAAAAAATAATAAAAGAGCACAAAGTGCTTATGCTTATTCTAGTAATAGTGGAAATTTAGGAAGGAAAGCTTTAAGTAATGTTAATAATTATAATAATTTTGTTAATGTTAATGAAGATGAAGTTAAATATGATATTTTGAAAATTAAAAGAATTTGTAATTATTTAAATAAAAATACTAATAAAATGATTTCTTATTTAGAATTAAAATCTATTTTACAAACTTATATGATTTCTTTAAACAAAGTTCAAATTTTGAAAATTTTAAAATTTTTTGATATTAAAAATCCAAATGCTTTTAATTTGAGAAATTTACTTATTCAAATATCACAAGCTGATTTTAATAAAAAAGTACCTACAATTAATCAAAAAGATATTGATAATGCATTAAAAATTTTACAAAGTTTTTTAGATAATAAAGGAGGAGTTAATTATTTATTTAGTAATTATGATATTATTTATTATCCTGAATTTGAAAATTTATGTAAAGATTCAGGTATAAGTCCAAATATATTAAAAGCAACTTTTGATTATATTGCAGAAGGAAATAAATTTTTTGATAAAAATAATTATTTAAAATATTTAATAAATAAACAAGATTTTGATTCAAAAAAAAATTGTGAAGATAATATAAATGATGATCAATATAATTTTAATATAAAAGCAATTAATATAATATTAAATAAAATACATTCAATGGAATTAACAACTGATAAATATTTTGAACATTTATTAGCATATAATATTTGTAGAAAAGCAAATGTGATTTATTTAGATGAATTAGAAAGACTTTTTCAACTTGAAAATTATGATTTTACTATAAATGAAATAAGACAAATTTTTAATTTTATGGATTATAAAAAAGATAATATAATTGATAGACAAGAATTTAATAAAACATTAAATTCTGTTCCATATCCTTTAACAACATATCATAATTTTATAAAAAGTAAAAAAATTACAATTGAAGATGCATGTTATAAATTAGGAATTGATTTATTTACTAAAAATATAAATGAAGTTTTAAATAGTCATATTGATAGACAAATTTTTAATATTAAAATGGGACAATTTAATGATAATTTTCATAAGGAATTTTTATATGAATTATTCAATGCAATGAATACTGAAAATAAACCTTATTTAACTGTACAACAAATTATTGATTTTACTAATATTTATCGTGATAATGAATATAAAAATATTGATGCTGTTGGTATACATAAAAATATTATTTATTATGTTCAAAATTTAATTAGTTTTAATGAATTAATTGAAAAATTCCAAAAATTTGATAAAACAATAACAAAAAAAATTCCTTTAAATCAATTTTTAATTGTTTATAAAGATGTTACAAAAAATAAAATGAAAGAAAAAGATATTTTAAGATTTTTAAGAATGAATAGATTAATTGATAGAAATGATATAGTAGAATATCATAGATTTGCAAGATTAATATTTGAAAATTATATAGATGATCCATTTATAAATTGTATACATGTATTACATGATTTTTTAAAAAAAGAATGTAGTGATGATTTATTTATTTTCTTTGTAAAAATAAACAACATGCCAGATAATTCAAATATAAATAAAACATTAGATTTAAGTAAATTATATGAATTTTTCAGATCAAAAGTTGAAATGTGTACAGAAAATACAATAAAAAAATTTGATTATGATAATGATGGAATTATTTCTTATGAAGATATGGAAAATATTATAAAAAAATATATTGATCCTTCATATTTTGATAATATAAAAGCAATTAGAGAAAAAAGAGATAGAGAAACTCAAAGAAGTTCTTTTCTTGCTAATAAAAAAATATGGAATTTAATAAAAATTGCTATTAAAAAAATTAATATGACAGAAGAAAAATTATTTTTTTATTTAGATCAAAATAAAGATGGTTATATTGGATTAGATGAATTTACAACTCAAATATCAAAATTACCTTTAAATACAAGATTAACACAAAAACAAATAAAAACTTTTTATAATTATTTAGATGAGTTTTTAAATGAAAAAGTTAATATTCATATTTTTTTAAAAAAATTTAGAATTTTTAAAGATGATTATAATGAAACAGATGAAAAAATATATAAAGGAAATTTTGTAATTGAGAATTTAATTTTATCAGAATTTACAAAATGGTTTCAAAAAAATAATAATTTAAGTGATACTGAAGTATATTCTATTTTAGATAAAGATCATGATGGTATTATCTCAGCAAATGATTTTAAACATTTTGCTTTAAATTCTTTATTATTATCACCAAGTGAAATAAATGAAAATAAAATACTTCATTTTATTAATGCAGTTTCTTTAACAAGAAATGATAATTTAGTTCTTGCAGATATAAGAAATTTAATGGAGAAAATAAATTTAAATGATTTAGATGATTATTATAAATATATTAGAGAATATTGTAATAGAGGTGTTAATAAATTTAATAAAGATCCAAATTGGTTAAAGGAAGTTTGTGATAAATTAGGTTATTTTATTAGTGAAAAATATGATAATAATATTCATCAATTTTATAATGAAAATAATATAAATGATTTTAAAAATAATGGTAAAGGAATTTCTTTAAATGATTTTAGAACATTTTTAGAAAGTAATTATAAATTATTTGATAATTTCCAAATGGAAAAACCACAATCTGAAGTTTTTTTTAATTATTTATCAAATAATACTCCTTATATAACAATACAATCACTTAATAAAATTTTTGGTAATAATAAATATGATTTTTATACAAAAATGCATAATGATATTTTAATATTTTTAAATGAAAATTTCCCTTCTAGTGAAGATGCTTTTAAATATTTTCATAATATAAAACCAATATCTGAATCAATGCCAACTTATAATGATAAAACAAATGATAGAAATTATATTACAAAAAGTGAATTTTTTAATGGAATAAATCAATTATTTCCTAAAAAATATGAAACTAATACAATATTAAATTATATTCAAAAAACTTTTCCTAATATTATAAATGATATTTCATTTAGTGAATTTACTTTAGTTTATTTTAATAAATATGAATTTAATGATAAATTTAGTAAAACTCAATTTAAAAATTCAAAAATTTTAACATCAAGACCTCATTCTGCAATGCCTTTTATGACATTAAATTCACCTTTTATTCAAAAGGAACATAAAGATTTAGAAACACCTTTTGATAATGATCCCTTAGAAAAAATAAAAAGATTAATTTTAAGTTCAAAATATGATTTTAAAACAATTTTTAAAGATTTTATATCACAAAGTGGAAATGGAATGGCAAATCAATTTGAATTTAGAAATTTAATAAAAAAATTAGATTTAGGATTAACAAATATAGAAATTGAAGATATAATAAATAAAAGTGGTATTACAGTTGATGGAAGAATTAATTTATATGATTTTTATAATTATATAACAAATGAAGAACAAAATTTACATATTTCAAAAGAAAATATATTAAATCAATTAAAAATATTTAAACAATATTTTTATAAATATTATTCAAATCCAAGATTAGCATTTGAATTAAATGATCCTAAAGTAATAGGAAAAATAGACTTTGATAAATTTAAAAAAATAATATTTGATATGTATAAAAGAGAAGGAAGACAACTTCCAAATTATAATTTAATGAAATATATTTATGATTATATCGATATTAGAAAAGATGGAGTAATTGATTTAAATGAATGGAATAAAGTTTTTGCTCAAAGTGAAGGGACTTTAGATTTAAAAGCAAATAAAAATCAAATGAAAATTTTAAGAAATTGGGAAACTTCAAAAGAAATAAGTGATATATATAAATTAATAGCAAGGAATAAAAAAATTATTAAAGAAAAAGTTAAAATGTTTTCTTATGGAAATGGAAGAAATGGTTTAGTTATTCAAAGTGATAATATGGTTAAAGTTTTAAAAGATGTTTTAGGAAATTTAAAGTTAAGTTATACTCAATGGAAAATGCTAGTTTCTTGTGGAGATAGAGATAAAAGTGGAATGATTGATTTTGATACTTTTATGAAAGTAGTTGAAGCTAGTGCTAATTTTGATAATTCTCATCCTATTCCTAATAAAGTTAATTATAAAGGTTTTTAATGTTTTTTATTTAAGGTTTATTTAAAAAATATTTTTTTTTTTTGAAAAATAAATTTTTAATGTTTTTTTTTATTTTTTTTTATTTTTTTTTTTTTTTTTGTTTTTTTTCAAAAGAAAATTACATTTAATTTTTTTATTTTTTTTAAAATATGAAATAAATATATTAATAAAATTTAATATTATCTCCTAAAAGTTCATTAAAAAAACAATTTTTTTCTCTTGATAAAATATTTAATGCAGATAAATCATTTGTTCTTATTTCAATATTTAAAATAGATTTTGTATGTTGTTCATTATAATCTCCTATTATTATTATATAAATCCAAAAATTATAAATACAATAAGCACATAATTTAATTTTAAAAGTAGAACTTGAATTATTTTCATAAGGATTATTAAAATAATTAATATCATTATTATTTTCTTGTAAAAATTCAGGAAATTGTTTTTTTTTAATTGAATCTAATATTTCTTTTTCTTTATTATAAAGAAAATTTTTAGATTTAAATTCAACAAGAGTAATTTTTTGACTTAATTTATTTTTTAATTCATTTGGATTATATGAAGTATAACATTTACAAGTAAAAGCATATTCAAGTGTATTAAAAAAAATATCAAAAGTTTTTATTTCATATAAACTAAAATTATCAGGTAATAAAAAATCAATTAATGGAATATAAAAACATTCTGAATTTAATTTAAATCTATTTTTTTGATCTGTTATCATATCAAAATAACAATCAACAGAAATATTATTTTTTTCAAAAAGATTTGAATAAAATTTTAAACTAAAATCAAAATAAGAAAAAGGAGAAAGTAATTCATTTGAAAATTGTTTTGAATTAACATAAGGTGAATAATTCATTGATAAATTTGACTCATTATAAATCATTAAATTTTCAGAGAAATAAATATTAAAATTAATATTATTTAAAACAACACTTGTCGAATTAAAATTTTTAATAAATAATTCAATTTCTCTAGTTTCAATATCAATTTTAAACATATAATAAATATGAACTGGATCACTTATTCCAGTAATTAATTTCCAATCTGAAAAAATATATTTTCCATTACTTTTAATTAACATATGACAATTATCATTATTAAATTCTAACATTGGGAAATAAAAATATTTTTTAAAGTAATCGAGATATACACTTGAATTATCATTTAAATAACTTTCAATAACATCAATTGAATTTTCACATAAATTTATTAAATATAAATTATTGAAACTTTCTTTTTTTTTTTCTATATTATTTTCTATATCTTTTGGTATTATTAAATAAAATTCATTTGTTAATTTATCTATTGTATCACTATTTAATTGAATTTGAGGTTGGATTTTATTATCTAATAAATAATTCATTATATTCTCTGCAAATGATTTTATGTTTGAAATTATATGTTTATCTCCTTCTTTTTTTTGGTTTAATTTTTCAATAAATTCTGCAATTGATGATATAATTTTTTCTCTTATTTTAAAATTTGCTCTTATTCCTAAAAATAAACAACTTTGAATAATTTCTTCAATAAATTTTTCATTTTTATTATCAAAGGGAATATCATTTAATCTTAAAAAAATAACTTCTAATAAATTATTAATAGCAGAAGATTCATTAATATTTAAAAATTTAGATAATAATAATAAAGATCTATATTTTGAATTTTCATTTGCAAATGATAAAGCATCCCAATTTACATTTAAAAATCTTTTAGAAATTTCCATTAAAGTACCATCTAAAATTCCTTTCATTTTTTCAAAGTCATCATTTCCTTTAAATATATAATTAAAGAATTTATCTTCAAAAAATAAACAAGTTTCTTCTAATATTAAAAAATACATTTTAAAAGCTTCTCCTTCATCACTCCAATCTAAAATTTTAGAACAGACATCAATTATATCTTGACATATTTTAATTAAAATAATAAATTTTTTAATTTGACCATTTTTTAAAATATATTTTTTAACATAAAAAAGTGCTTCAATTAATCCTATAAAAACATCATTTCTCCATCTTGATTCTTTTTCATCAACTTTTGGTTTATTTACTAATAAAACAAACCAATTATGTTTAAATAAACATAAAATTAAAGAATCTTTTTCAAAGAAACTACTATAATTTATAGCAAGGAAAATTAATCTAATAAATAAATTAAAAATTGTTAACATTCTATCATTTAAATTTCCTATATTTTTAGTTTCACTTAATAAAATTACTGTAATATCAAATACTTCATTATAATCTACAAAATCCATTAATTTTGATAATATTTTCATATTTGAATCAAACCAAGTTGATTTATCAAAGTGATCACTTAATTCTAGAAATTTTGATATATTTTCTATTATTTCTGTTCCATAATATTGAGGATTAATATTAATTTCTATTATTTTAAATTCACAAATTGTTTTTACAAATTCACTATAAATATCTGGATCTACTATATTTCTATTTTCTTTAAATAAAAATGACATATATCTATGAAATGCTCTTTCGAATTTTTTATTTGGATTATTTAAATCTCTGAAAAAATTATATATTTTATATAAAGCAATTGGGAAATTTAAACTTTGTGATAATAATTTATGATCAAAACTTTGTATTAAATCTAATAATTCATTTATATTTGATACTAAATATTCTGCTAAGGGAACTATTATTGAATTTATTATTTTTTCCTTTGTTGATATTTGAGGAAAACATTGGAATTTTAATATTATTTTTTGAAGTATTTTTAATAAATTTAAAAATGCACCATCTTGTACACTTTGTTCAAATAATAATTTTCCTAATTCTAAATAAAATTTCTTTAAAAATTCTTTATATGTTCTATATTCATCATAACTAATTTTATTAAATATATTTAATAATACAATAGGAAAATTACTAAAATAAAAAGAATTAATAATAAAATCAATTTGTACATTTTTAATTTTAAATATTTGTTCTAATAAAGATAAATTATCAATAATTTCCTTTTCATTTAATACTAAATAATTTCTTAAAGCATTAATATTAGGATCAAAAATTTCAAAAGTTTTTGCATCATTATGTAATTCTGAAGAGATTAAAGAAAAAAATTGAGATGAAAATTCATGATTAAAATTTGCTATAACATAATAACAATATGTTTTAACTGTTGTACCAAAACCACTTTGTATTAATTTAATTAATATATTTTCCATTCCACTTGAAATTTCTTCATTTGATGTTCTCATATTTACTTTTGTTATTATGTAATTTATAAAATATTCTAAATTAAATGTATTTGAATGTTTATTCATTGTTTGATCTATTGCTTTGTCAATTTTTTTTAAATAAAGTGTGCTATTCATTTTTATTCTTTCTTTATTTTAAAATATATAATTTATTTAAAAATATAATTTTTTTTAAAAAAAATATATTTTAAAAAAATGAATACAGAAATTCAAAAAGATATTAATAAAAAAGATTTAGAAGAAGAAAATAAAATATTTAATTGTGTTGATAAATCAGTATTAACATTATTTAATGAACCTTCATTAGGATTATATTATACAGAACAACATATTAAAACAGCTTTTCCTAAATTATTATATCATATGGATAATTTATATGATAATAGAACAAAAATGAAAAATATAATGAATGAAATGGATAAAACAATTAGAGATTTAAAAGAAATTACTTCATTAAATGATCCTTATGCTTTTGAAATGCTTGCTAAAGTTAATTCTATGAATTATGAATTATTAAAAAAATAAAAAAAGAAAAAAAGAAAAAAAGAGCGAAAAAGTTTATTATTATATTAAGTTTTTTATTTAAATTTTATTCTTATTTTAATAAAAAAATTAATATATAAAATATAATAATATATTATTTTATATGAGATTTTTTTATTTTATTATTATCTTTTTTTTTATTTTTACCCTATTTTTTTTATTTTTTTATTCATCTTTTAAAAGTTTTTTTGTAAGATAAGTTTCAAAATTATTTTCTGAAAATATCATATTTTCTCCTTCTGAATCTTTTCCAAAAATTCCTCCTTTTTCTATATAATAAGAATAAATTTCTAATTTTGTTCCAAAATAAATTGATTTAAAAATAACTTTATCATTTAATTTTTTAATATCATTTACAATTCTTTCTGTTAAAAAAATACTAATAATTGTAATTTTTTTTATAGAATCAATTTCATTAAGATATTTTATTATATTTATTATATTTTCATTTTCATTTAAAAAAATAGGTTGAAAAATAAAAACAAAATTAATTTGATTTCCATTTGAATTTTTTTTATTAAAATTCTCTTTTACTAAATCAATTTTATTACAGCTTGGATAAATAATAAAATTACAATTCAAATTAACATTTTCACTTTTAAACAAATAAACAACATTCTTCATAATAATATCCATATATAAATCATAATAAACAGAATTTTTCATTTCTAAATAATAACTCAAAATTTTTTTTAAAACATCCCAATTTTGATCAATACAAAAATCTTTATTAAAAATATCAAAATTATTTAAATTTCTCAGAAAATCATCAACAGATTTTTTATGTATTAAAGGATGAGAAATAGCACTTTGTGAATTATCAATAACAAAATTATCTAAATCATTAGGAAATAATTTTTTCAAAACACTTTTTAAATTTTGAGATATTAAATCAATAGCATTAGTATTTTCAGCTCCTCTTGGAATAATAATATCAGCATATTTTCTAGTAGGTTTAATAAAATTATCATAAGCTGGTTTTACAAATTTATGATATCTGGAAATTATATCATGCATTTTTCTTCCTCTATCAGTCATATCACGATAAATTCTTCTTGCTAATCTTATATCATCATCTAAATCAACAAAAATTTTCATATTCATTAAATTTCTTATTCTAATATCATAAAATGATAAAATTCCTTCAAAAATAATAAATTTACAAGGAATTAATTTTTTTGTTTCTGGTTGTCTTGAACTTGTTGTAAAATCATATGTTGGCATTTCTATACTTTTCCAATTCATTAAATCATTTAAGTGAGAATATAATAAATCTAAATCTAATGCTTTTGGTTCATCAAAATTATATTCTGATATATTTTTCATTTGCTCTGGAGTTAAATCTTTGTAATATGTGTCCATTGAAAATAAAAGACAGTTTGTTTGAATATTTTTAAATATTTCATTTGCTACACTTGTTTTTCCACTTCCACTTCCACCTGCAATGCCTATTAGATATGGATGTTCTGGTTTTTCTATGTTTAAATTTTGAATGTCTAATGACATTTTAGTGGGATAATAAAAATTATTGTTCTAAGGTATAAATAATTTAAGATTATTATTTTTTAATTTATTAAATTTGTTTTTTTATTTTTTTTTAATTGTTTTTATTTTTTTCATATTTTAATTTTTTTATTTATTGTATATAATAAAAATTTAATTTAAACAAATTAAAATTTTATTTTTTTATAAAAAAAATGCCAAAAACAATATGTGATATATGTATGGAAGAATATGAAGATAATGACAAATCAGAAAAATGTCCTAGAATTCTTCAATGTGGTCATACATTTTGTACAAGATGTTTAAAAAGAATAAAAAGTAAAAATAACAATGTAATAATATGTCCAACTTGTCGTTCAAATGATTATCGTCAAATAAATAATATTACAATAAATAGAAACGTATATGATTACATTTGGGAAAATAAACAAAAAAATCAAACGAATCAATTTATAACTGTAAATGAAAATGATATAACAGATCACTTATTTAAAATTGCTTTAATTGGTGATCAAGCAACAGGAAAAACATCATTATCAAAAAAATATTTAGGTCATTTTTATGATAAAGAAGTTCCTTATATTGCAACAATTGGTTTTGAATTTTTTTATAAAAATATAAGAAGAAATAATAAAAATATTAAATTACAAATTTGGGATACTGCTGGACAGGAAAGATATCAAAGTCTAACTGCAAGTTATTTAAGAGGAATTCATGGTTGTATTATTGTATTTGATGTAAATGAAAAAAATACTTTTAAAGAAGTTGAAAAATGGATTAAAATTTATTCTGATTTTAATATTTTTAAAAATAAAAATATTATTCTTGTTGGAAATAAAATTGATAAAAAAAAAAGAGAAGTTAGTATTGAAGAAGCTAAAAATTTTGCTAATTTAAATAAGTTATGTTATTTTGAAACTTCTGCTTTAACTGGAGAAAATGTAAATGAATGTTTTGAATGTATTACTGATCAAATTTTATTTTCTAATATTATTCAAGAAGAAAAAAAATGGAAAAATGAATTTGAAACTGTTAATATTGATAATCCTAATGAGACTAAATGCTTAGAAGAATGTCTTAAATGGTTTGAAAATATTTTTAAGAGAATAAAATCTTATTTTATTTAGATTTTTTATTATATCTTTTTTTAATAGATTTTATATTGAATTAAATTTTTATTAAATTTAATTATAAAATTCCAATAAATTATTAATAGTTATTATAATTTTTAAATGTTTCTATCATTAAAATAAGGATTTATAAAATAATAGATTCATATTAGTTAATAATGTTAAAATAATTTTTAATAATATATAATATTATCAAAATTAAAAAAATTATAAAAAATAAAATCATAATTAATAAATATTAAATGTTTTATATTTACTTCTTTTGAAGGAAACTAGTTAATTCATCAAGAGTGTCTTGTACTTTATTAACAGAAGTTATAGCACAATCTTCCTTTTCAAGTTCTTTAACTTTTTCTTTAACTTCATTTAACTTTCCAACTAAAATATCAACATGATTCTTATATCCTTCTATAACATTTTTATTCATTTCTCTCAATTCTTCTTTTTTACTATCACTTAAATCAGCAGAATTTGTATAATTTTCAAATAATTCATTATTCTCTTTTAATGAATCTAAAAGTGATATTGCTTCATTTTCCATTTCTTCAAGAAGTTCAATTATTGGTTGAATTTCTTTACATTCATTTTCACAATTTGGACATTCTTTTTTTTCTTCTGAAACTTCTTGATTAATTTCTTCTGTAAGTTCATTTAATTCTTCAACTTTTTGTTCTGGTAATTGTTCTGGTAATTTTTCAATTATTTCTTCTGCTATTTGAATTGGTTGTACTGGAATTTGAGAATCTGATAATTTTTCTTCTGCTACTTCTAAAGCTGCTTCTACTATTTCTTCTGCCATTTTTGATGGAGATTTGTCTTCTGAGAGAACTTGTTGTACTTGTTCAACTAATTGTTCTGCTGCGTCATCTATTTCTTGTTGTTGTATTCCAGTTTCTGGTTCAGGTACTAATTCTTCTAATTGTTTAGGTAAATCATCTTTTGCTTGTTCTAATACTTCTTGTACTAAATTTTCAACTTCTTCAGGTTTTAAATCTTCTTTTTGTTCAATTTCTTCTACTTTTTGTTGTACTGCATCTTGAACTTCTTCTTTTACTTCTTCTGGAGTTTTACCTTCTTCTACAGCTTGTTTAACATCTTCAACTACTTCTTCTGCAACATCTTCACTATTTTGAGCATCAACTGTAAATTCATCTTGTTGGATACCTTTTTCTGGTTCTGGAACTAATTCAGATTTCTCTTCTGGTTTTTGATCCTCTAAATTATAATCTTTTAAATTATCCATAACTACTTTATTTGATGTGTCAAATAAACTGGAAATCATTTCTGGAATTTTTTCTTCATTATTGTGTTCAATTGTAATTGTGATTCTGGTTTTTTCATCATCGACTTCTTTCTTTATTGATACAGTGTCTCTATAATCATCTAAAGTTCTTTGTGTTTGTAATTGACTTAATGCTTTTTTGAGAGAAATGGCGTTAATTTGGAATATAAGCAATAAAAATGTAATCCGAAAAATAGCATTTTTATTTTTCATTTTTTATATTAAATTAGATTAATAAATCTTGTTTATATTTTATGATGTTTATTTAAGCGTTTTATTTTTTATAAATATTAATAATTTTCATATTTTAAATATCATTTAAAATATAAATTAATACATTTTAATTCATTTTATTATTTTTAATCATTATTATTTAATTATTTAGAAATTGGAATATAATATTATATTTTATATCATAAATCAATAAGTCTTTGCATCATAAATAATATAATAAAATTAAATAATTAAGAAAAAAAATAAAAATTTTAAAAAAAAAATTTTTCAAAATTTAGTATTATAAACCATATAAAAAAATAAAAAAAAATTTAAATTTAAACCAAAAAAATAAAATAAAAGAAAAAAAAAAAATGAAATCAAAAGAACATCAAAAAGACTTAGAAGAAAACGACTCAGACTACGATCAACAACAAGAAGAAACCTTCCATCCAATCGACCTTCTACAAGACCACGGAATAAACGCTTCAGACATTTCTAAACTACGAGACGCAGGTTTCAATAGTATCGAATCAGTGACATATTCAACAAAAAAAACTTTAGTATCAATAAAAGGACTTTCAGAAGTAAAAGTTGAAAAAATAATTGATGCATGTTCAAAAATATGTCAAATGGGTTTTGCTCCAAGTAACATTTATTTAGAAAAAAGAAAAAATTTAGTTTTTTTAACAACAGGTTCATCAGAATTAGATAAATTATTAGGAGGAGGAATAGAAAGTGATTCAATAACAGAATTATTTGGTGAATTTCGAACAGGAAAAACTCAAATTTGTCATACTTTATGTGTAACATGTCAACTTCCTCGTGAAAATGGTGGTGGTGCTGGTAAAGCACTTTATATAGATACAGAAGGAACTTTTCGTCCAGAGAAATTAAAACCAATAGCAGAGAGATTTGGTTTAGATCCTGATGAAGTTGTTAGTAATGTTTTATATGCTAGAGCTTATAATAGTGATCATCAAAATAAATTATTAATGCAAGCTTGTGCTTTAATGACTGAATCTAAATTCGCTTTATTAATTGTTGATTCTGCTACTAATTTATATAGAACTGATTATTCTGGAAGAGGTGAATTAAGTGCTAGACAAATGTCACTTGCTAAATTTTTAAGAAATTTACAAAAAATTGCTGATGAACATCAAGTTGCTGTTGTTATTACTAATCAAGTTGTTGCTTCTGTTGATGGAAGTAGTTTTGGTGGAGGAAATGATAAGAAACCTATTGGTGGACATATTATGGCTCATGCTGCTCAAACTAGATTAAGCTTGAGGAAAGGATTGAAGGATAATAGAATTTGTAAAATTTATGATTCACCTAGTTTACCTGAGGCTGAAGCTACTTATTGTATTACCAGTTGTGGGATTGATGATCCTAGTTAATATTTGTTTTTTTTTTCAGTTATGGAATTTTTTAAAAAGGGTTTTTTTATTATTGTTTTTAATTTTCTATTGTAGGAATATCTTTCTATTTTTTGACTATATTAAATTAAGAAATATTATTTATATCAAATTTATTAATTATTAATTTTAAAAAATTAATAAAAAATATTTTTTTCAAAATTTATTTCAAATTAATATATTTAAAATATAGAAAAATATATAAACTAATATATTGAAAATTTATATAATTTATTATTTAAAATTAAATATATATTTCTATTTTCAATATAGAATATAAATAAATTAATTATTCAAAAATGGATTATTTTGATTATGACTCTTTAGAAAGTCATATAAAAAAATATAAAAGACGACTCTTATTAAAATTAGAAAAACCCTCAAATTATGAGAACCTCCAAAAACAAGGAGAAGACTTATGTCAAGTCTTAGATTATTCACCCAAAGAAAATGAAAATCAAAAAGAATTAGAAAAAATAACATTTAAATCAAAATTACAATCAAACCAAAATTTAGATTTAAAAAAAATGTCTTCATCATTTAATATAGATATAGACACAGGAAATCAAAATAAAAAAAATGAAAATGAAAACTTACCAGAAAATATTCAAATCGTAAAAGAAATAATAAATAAAATAATAAATAACATATTCAAAGATGAAAATGAAGAAAATGAATCAGATGAAGATTTTGAAAAATTAATATCACAAAGAAATAAAAATTTAGAAAAAAATGAAAATACTCTTAATAAAAATAAACTAAGTCAAATTCATTCAATGTCAAAAATTTCAAATATTGTAAATGAATCATCAAAAGTTAGAATTTATTTATTAAATACAGCATCATATATTGATATGATAATATCATCAAATGAAACTGTAAAAGATTTAAAAGTAAATATTATAAAAGATATTATTTTAAATAAAAGATTTAATTTAAAATATAATGTTCCTAATGCATATGAAATTAGATTAGTTGATGATGATGATGAAATTCCTAATATGGATTTTCCTCCTTTAGAAGATACTGTTAATGTTTTAAGTACTAAAAATGTTATTTTAGCTTTTGTTGAAAAAGAAAATTATGATAGTAATAAAGATAATAATGAACAGAAAATTTTAGGAAATATAAATCAAAATAATAATGATAATAATAATATTAATGTTAGAGTATTTTTTAAATATAATGGTTTAGATTCTTCAAAAATTATTTCTTTAAAACCTGATGATACTTTAAAAAATATTTTAGAATATCTTTTCTCGAAAGATTTTTTAGTATATAAAAATATTGATTTATATTATTTTGTTGAACATAAAGGAAATGATGATATTGATAATGCAATTAATATAGATACAAATATTAAATATTTATCATATTTTGAATTAGATTTATATATAAAAAAATTTCCAGATGCTCCAGAAGCAATGAATATTTATAATAATAATAATATGAATTATAATAATTTAATTAATAGAAGAAGTCAAGAACCTGAAAATAAAGAAGAAGAACCTGAAAATGGAAGAGAATATTTTTTTAATGATATTTCTGCTGGTTTATATCAAGAATTTGAAGTTGTTAAAATTAATAAATATAAAAATAAACAAGAGAGAATTTTAGGTATTGATATGTATAATTTATATAATAATAAACCTAAGAAAAAAAGCACTAATGGTATATTTAATATTTTATTTAAAGAAACTAAAAAACCTTTAAGAAAAATAAAAGATATTAAAGGATGTGATATTTTGGATAATAAAATGTTTTATTTAGATGTTAAAGATGATGAAGATAAAGAAATAAAGAGAATTGTATATGAAGTAAAAAATAATAATATAAGAAATGAAATTGTTGCTAAATTAAAATTTTTAATAAAACTAAACCAAGATAATTTAAATTAATATAAAAAAAAAATAAAAAAAAATTAAAAAATTACTCAAAAAATTAAAAAAAAAAATGAATCAACTTTTCCTTGGTTTTCTTGGTTCTTTTTTATCTCTTTTTATTTTTCTTTTTTCCTATTTTATCCCATTTACAATAGTTGATTTAAATTTTTTAAAATCAATATCAAACGACTTAAATAAATCACCACTTTTTTCACTTTCTCTTTCAGAAAATTCAACATGTTCACAAAATGAAATTCCAATATCACTTTTTACATATCCAGGAATAATAGAAGGATGTGATTGTAGTGGAATTTCACATAGGAAATTATCATCAAATATGAAAAATAAAATATCAAGAACAAAATGTGGTGTTGAAGCATCTAGAGTTGGTTGTAAGAGAATTTTAAAAATTAATGAAACTAATTTTTATAAATGGAATGGAAAAACATTTTGTACTGGAAATTATAAAGAAATGAAATATGTTAATTTAGTTAAAATGACTGTTAAAAATGGAGAAAAATGTATTGATGGAATGAAAAAATGTGGTATTATTGATACTATTGGACAAGAATTATGTTTACCTATTGAAGAAGAATGTCCTATTAATCATGTTGTTATTAATAATCAAGCTTTAATGGATGTTGATATTGGAAAAAAATATTTAATTAGTTTTAATGATAGTAATATTAATAATAATTTTAAGAATGGAAATAATAATAATGTTAATCAGAGTTTTAATCAAAATGGTTTAAATAGTAATATTAGTGTTATTAATAATGGTAATAATAGTTTTGGTAATTTAAGTAATTTTACTAATGAAAATGCTACTATTGATCCTTATCATGGTTTAATGTATAAAACTATTGATTTGGGAAAAGGAAAATATCTTCATTATACTAATAAAGCAATTGATAAAAAAATATTAATTAATTTTAAAGTAAGTGATAAACAACCTTGTGCTAATCCAAATTATATAAATTCATTAAGTTCACCATATATTCTAAATAAAAAATATAATAAATATCAATGTTTAGTAAAATATGATGGTATTAGATATGATTATAATAAATATTTTCAAATAGATTCTGAATCAAAAGCAACTTTATATATAGAAAATGAATTATTTGATAGATTAAAATCATTACCAAAATATAATTCAAAAGGATTTTTTTATAATACAAATTTATATGGAGAAACATTTTATGGATTTCAAAAAGAAGTTTTTTCAGAATTAAAAAATTTCGATAAAGATATTCAAAATATGAAATATTATATTGAAACATGTCTTTTTTATGTTACAATTTTTAGTACTTTATGTTTCATGTGTAATATTGGAAATATAACTTTATTAAATTTTGAAGATGAAAATTCAATTTGGATTATTTCATTTGCTTCATTTAAAATATTTGTTGCTTTTTTCCTTTGTTATTTTATGATTTATGGTTATTTTATTTCATTTACTTTTTCTTTACCTGAAGAAATGGGAGATGTGATTATTAATAGTTTATTCTATCATACTAATTCTAGAATGTGGATTAATATTCTTATTGGATTTATTGTTATTGTTTCTTGTTTAATTGTTGCTGGAATTATAATAAATTATATTTGGAATGAAGATTTATTGTATATTACAGGGAAAAATAATAAACTCACTCATAAAGAAAGTGAACAATTAACTCCTTTATTAATGGGTGAAAAATTAGATTAAATAAATTTTATTTTTTATATTTTTAATTTATATAATTTAAAAAAATAAAATTAATATAAATAATAAAAAAAAATAAAATAAAAAATCTAAAAAAAAAAAAATAAATATAAAATTATAAATTTACTTAAAACATCACTTTCAAAAAAGCAAATAACATCCTTTTTTCCTATAATAAACAAGCCATATAAAAACCCAAAATAAAAAAAAAATAAAAAAAAAAATAAAATGGAACCTCCAAAAAACTTTAGTCAATTTTCAATAGGAGAAAAGAATCCATACAATAAATTTTTCACAGGACAATCATATTTAAATTTCCTAACAAAAGATCAAGTACCAACATGTATAGTAACATTTGAACCAAAATGTCGTAATTTTTGGCATATACATCATGCTAAAGAAAAAGGAGGTCAAATCCTTATTTGTACAGCTGGAAGAGGTTACTTTCAAGAATGGGGTAAAGAACCTGTTGAAATGACTCCTGGTGTTACTGTTAATATTCCTGCTAATGTTAAACATTGGCATGGAGCTTGTAAAGATAGTTGATTTCAACATATTGCTATTGAAGTTCCTGGAATTGAAACTAATAATGAATGGTGTGAACCTGTTAGTGATGAACATTATGGAAAGTTGAAATAAAGTTATGTTTTTTTTATTTTTTTTTTTTGTTTTTATTTTTGATTTTTTTTGGGTTTTAAAATTTTTTTTTTTTTTTTTTTTTTTTTTTTTTTTTTTTTTTATATTTTTTTTTGGGGTTTAAATTTTTAAATGGAGAATAAAAATGAAATTAATTCTAATGATAAAATTGTTAAAAGGTTTTTAATAATTTTTAATCAAATATCATTTCAAAATAGTTTTAAAGAAGGAATAACTTCATTAGAAAATTTAATAAATGAAAATATATCAAATGAAAAAAATATGAATTTTATACTTCAACAAATTTATAATCAATTATTAAATTTACATAATGAAAATAAGAAAATAATAATTAGTATAATACCTTTTATTTGTAATATTCTTCAATTAAAAATTATTCCATATATAGAAAAAATTATAAATATTTATCAAAAGAGTTTTTGTGAAGAATCATCTAAAATTTTTAATATAATTTCTAAATCTTTTGGTGATAGTATTAAAATACTATTTCAAAGAAAAGAAAAAATTTTAAATAATTCTAATTCAAAAAGTTTTTTTCTTGATGAAAATGAATTAGAAATTTTTAATCAATTTCAAAAATTTTGTTTTTTAAATGCAGAAAGTTCAAATGAAATAAATCAAATATGTGGAATTTTATGTTTAAATTCTTTTATTGAAAATTGTTCATATAATTATTCAAATGATGAAAATATAAAAAAAAATTTAGATATTTTATTAAATTTAATAGAAAAAAAAAATTATATTCCTCAATTAGAATTATTAAATTGTTTAATTACTTTAATTTTTTTATCAGAAGGAAATTTTAGTAAATATGCATCAGTAACTTTATATAAAATAATTGATTTTATAACTGATAAAGAATGGATGAAAAGAAAATTGGCTTTAAATATTGTTTATACTTTAGTTTATTATTGTGGAAATGAAATTATTTCTTTAAAAGATTTTTTACTTGAATTTTTAATGACTATTAAAAATGATTCTAATAAAGAAGTTAAAGAAGTTTGTTTACAAATTATTAAAATGCTAAATAATGAAAATTCATTTAATATTTCTTTTTTAAGTGAAAATAATTCTTTTTTTGGAAAAGAAAATTCTTCTTTATCACCAACAAATAATAATAATAAAAATAAAATTATAATTAAACAAAATAAAAATAATAATGAAAATAAATATAATTATACTTCTAAAAATATTTCAAAATGTAATTCTGTTATTTTAAATAATAATGAAAATTCAATATCAGATTTTGGTTCAAATCAAACAAACAATATTTCATCAATATCAAATCTAACTGAAAAAAGTGATATTAAATTAAGAAAATCATCTTGTGATAATGCAAAAATTCAAACAAGAAATTCAAATTTAAATTCAAATAAAAATCATAGTCATCATATTAAAAATAATAATAATATTAATAATCATAATAATAATTTTATTAAAACTTATGGTTCTAATTTTTTCAATAAAAAAAAAATTAATAAACAATATTTCATTAATAATAATAATAAACAAACAAATAAATATAATTCAACTCATATAAGTAATTCAAATACACCAAAAAAAACTAATTTAAATATTAAAAAAAAACCAAAATATACAAGTTGTTCTTCACCTAATATATTTAATAATAAAATATTAAAAAAAGAAAATAAAGTAGAAATAACTGAAAATGAATTTAATTTAAATGCAATAAGAGAATATAGAGAAAATATTCAAATATCAAATTTAAAAGAAGAAATTGAATTTTTAAAAAAAGAAATTGCTCTTATTAGAAAGAATAAAAAAATAAAAAAAGATTTAAAAAATTATATTAAACAAAATAAATATATAGAAGCTTTTAAAAATGCAATTTCATTAGGAAAAATAACAAATGTTTATTATATTATTAAACATTATCAATTTAATTCAATTAAAGAAAATATTCCTGAAGATATTTTATCAGATATTATAAAAATTATATGTGAAGATATTTTAGAATGTGAAAATATAAGATTAGTAACAAAATTTATAATTGAAAATATTTGTGATAAGAAAAAAACACTTAATAAAATAATAGGAAAAAATTTAGGAAATGTTTATAAAGAACTTAATTCTAAAAGTCAAGAATTATGTTTTTGTAAATTAGATACAGATAATTTTTCAATTATTATTGATTATTTTAGTAAATATTAATATAATAATAATATTAATTTATTTTCTTTTTCAAATTATAAAATTATATAAATAAAAATTATAAAATTATAAAAAAAAACAAATAAAAAAATATATAAATAAATAAATACTTTAATAAGATTTTTTTAATAATAATATATTTTCTCCCTAATTTAAAAAACTCGAAAAAATTCAATATCTTTTAATTTCATAAACACTATCAACTAAATTAATAATATTATTACTCAAATCATTAAAAATTTTTTCATCAAGACAAACTTCATCTCTAAAAAAATTATTAATTTCTTCTTCAGTAACATTATCATAAACACTTTCTTCTTTACAAGTAACCAACCCAGCTAAATCATTCCAACAAGTATTAAATTTATGTTCTTTTTTTTCAAATTTTCTCGGAACTAAATAAAAAATAGTTCCTTGATGAGTTAAAATTAAATTATGTGCAATTCCATTATCAATTAATTTACTTAATATTAAATTAGTAATATGAGCAATTGAATTTTGATATAAATTATCAATTGTTGAAATTTCCATATTAGCTTTTTCTTGTCCTAAAATACATTCAATTTTCCATGAGAAAAAAGGTTCTTTTATTAAATAAACTTTAATTAAAGTTGTACCATCAAACATAGAAATTTCATCTTGATTTTTATGTTTTAATTGAGTTTCAAATAATAATTTATTATCAAAATTTTCAATTGGTAAATTTGATATTTCATTATTAAAATCATCTAACATTAAAAATTCAAAATGTAAATGATTAATTTCACATCCTCCTCCTAAAGAATCATATCCACATATTAAAGTAGGATTTTTTATTATTTGATAAATATTAAGAAATTGTAATATTAATTCACTTGAGAGAACTTGAGGTAAATCTTGTTCATAACATAAAGTAATATTACAATGACTTAAACATAAAGGAAAATATGATAATGTTATTAAATCAGTTTTTGAATCAATTTCATTTTCTAAATCATCAACTTTCATATCATTTGGATCTTTTATTTCTTGATTATCTAAATCTATTTCTAATATTTTTTCTTGTTCGTCAACTTTGTGAAATGTAAATAAATTTTCATTGTAATCTATGTAA
Source organism: Isotricha sp. YL-2021a (assembly GCA_023806865.1). NCBI lineage: Eukaryota > Ciliophora > Litostomatea > Vestibuliferida > Isotrichidae > Isotricha > Isotricha sp. YL-2021a. The sequence continues at coordinate 560 of JAJJLH010002401.1, read as the reverse complement.
ACTTCGTTATTTTCAAAAATTAAGAAATCTATGTTTTCTTCATCATTGAAATATTCTAAATATTTATTTGCGTATATTTTATTATAGAATGAATAGTAAATTCCAGTTTTTTTATATTTTATTTCACTGAAATCACTTAAATTTACTCTAGAATGATTGTTTGATTTTAATGTTTTTGTTGCTTCTTTTATTTTTGGGATTATTAATTCTTTGAAATCTTGGTTTGATTCCATTTTATTTTTTTTAGAGTTTTTTTTTTTGGTGAATTTATTATTGGAATTTATTTATTTTTTTATTATTATTTTTAATATTTTTACATATATAATAAAAAAGTTTATTATCAATTTTTATAATTTTGATAATAATTTATTATATTTTTACTATAAAATTATTATTGAATTAAAATTGATATTAAATTAAAAAATAAAGTATAATAGAAATTATTTAAAAATTTCTTGTAATTATTCATCAAAACTAAATATTTAATTTATATTGTAATTTGATATTGATGAAATATTGTTTGTTTGATTTGAACCAAAATCTGATATTGAATTTTCATT
>JAJJLH010002400.1:0-23188 GCA_023806865.1 Isotricha sp. YL-2021a | reverse complement strand
TTTTTTTTTATATTTTTTGAAAATTTAATCTATAAATGTTTGTTTGTATCATTAAAAAAAAATGTTTTACAATGGATGAAAATAACTTTAAGTTAAATATATATTATTATAAATGTTTTAAAAGAAAGTATGTTAAATTTTCATTTATTTGATTTTTTCCTAGTTTTATTGATTAAAAATGAAATCTAATCCAATTAAATATTTAAATATAATATAAAATGAAATTTAATTAATAAATATTCAATATTTTATATTTTAATATAATTTAAACAAATTAATTGTGTATAAAAAAAAAATCAAAAATAAATATTATTAATTAATTCAAATAAAAATAATGGATTACTATAATTTACAAAGTGAATATGATGAAATATTTAAATATTCCAAAATAGGAATAAATACATTAAATGATTTTGATTATTTTTGAAAACCTATGTAAAATATTCAGAACAATTATATTCAAATACAAAGAAAACAATAACAAATATCATATCAGGTATGTTAAAAATTTCAGAAAATAATCAATCATCACTTACAATTCGTTGTTTTGAATTTTATAATTCTTTTCTTGAATATTTAAATTCAATTAACAAACAAAATAATAAAATTGAATATGATATATTAAATCCTTTAAATGAATATATTTCTCATATTAAAACTCAAAATTCTTTAATCTTTTCTGAATTTAAAGATATAATTAATGAAACATATAAACAAAAAAAAAATTATGAACAAAGTAAGCATAATTATATTGAATCAAGTAGAAAAGCAACTGAACAAGAAAATTTAATTATAAAGAAAATAGATGAAAAAGAAAAAAATTTAGTAAAAGAAAAAGATGTTACAGAGGCAAATAATAAATTATTAAAACTAAAAGAAATTGCATTAAGTGATAATGAAAAATATAAAATTGAATATGAAAAATCGAATAAAAAAAATGAAGAAACAAATAAATTATATTTTCCATTATCATCAAAAATAAAAGAAATAGAAAATTCAAAATCTTCAATGACCAAATTTTATTTTGAACAAATGAATGATATTTTTAAAAATATTTTAAAATCATCACAAGAATTTATTAATTTATTTATATCAAGAATATCAGAAATAAATACTGAAAAAGATATGGAATTATTTGAACAAAAATTTAATTATATTTATAAATCAAATACAAGAATTCCAAAAGAAGAATTATTAAATTATGATATTTATAGAAGAAATATTGAATCAATGATTCAAAAAAATAAAATGCTTTTAAAAAAAGAAAATAGTTCTTTATATCCAAGTCAAGAAACTTTTTCTTTTAATAGTGAAAATCAAAAATTTATTTTCTCATCTGAAGAAACAATGATAATTGATGGATTATTTTTAGATTCTGATGTTGATAATTTTAAATTTGAAAATTTATGTAAAAAGACTCTTACAAAATTTGATTATGGAAAAGATTTTATTGACAAAATTCTAGAAAGATATACTAAAGTAATTGCTCTTCAAGTTTCAAATGAAGATAATTTTGATAGACTTTCCACTATTTTAAATACAGTAGTAAATAATAAAAAATTACAAAAAGATATTTTTGAAATTAATTTTGCAATTTGTTATATTTCAGAAAAAACTTTTTATCAAAATGAATCTAATCCTTTTTATAAAATATATTTATGTAAATTATTATCTGAAAAAAATCCAAAAATGAAATCTAAAGCTTTTTGGAAAAGTTTATTAGAATTAAAAATAAATTCAACTATTACACAAAAAGCAGAAAAATCAGTAAAAAAAGAATTTAGAGAAGAAGAAAAAAAAGAAAATCAAAATTTAAAAAAATCAAATACAGTTTTTAAAACTTTTATAGATGTTAAAAAATTTTTTAATGTTAATGAAAAAATTGATAAAATGAAACAATTTAAAGAAAAATTTGACAAATATTGTAATGAAAATAAAAAAAGTTTTGCAATAGAAATTCTTAGAGATTTTATTCTTCATTTTTCATATTTTAATTTAGATTTACCTGATATTGTAGAAATAATTACTGAAACTTCTGTTCAATATGGTTTCACTGATGAAAAAGATAAAATAAAATTTTTTATGGCAGTTATAAATTCAAATTTATATTCAATAAAAAATTTGAAAATAGAAATGCAAAAACCTAAAATTTATTTTATTAAAAAAGATGAGTCTAAAGATAATTTTATGAATAAAAACTTTTTAAAAAAAACAGGGAATAAAGATAATAAGACATTAATTTTATTAAATACATTAAAATACTTGACTTTTCCTGATTATATTAATTTAATTTGTTTGGATAAAAAAACAAATAAAATAATAACAAGAGTAATTTATAAAAATTTATTATTAAATTCAAATTTATCAATATCAAAAAAAAGAAAAATTCCAGATATTCAAAATTTACCAGAACTAAGAATAAAAATTTGGAAAAACTTATTGCATTTTAAACCAATAAATTATAAAGAAATATTATCTAAAATAGGAAATGAGCAACTACCATCATTTTCATTAATTGATTTAGATGTTGTAAGAATGTGGTTTGATGAAGGTTTAGAAGATAAAAGAAAAAGTATTACAAATATATTATATGCATTATCATATTTACATAAAGAAATAATATATAGTCAAGGTATGAATTATATTACAGAATTTCTTTTATTATTTACAAATAATGAAGAGGAAACATTTTTTATTTTTAATTCTTTACTTCAATCAACTGATTATGCTGATTTATTTGTAAATGAATTAAAAAGATTAAATAAATATTTTTATGTTTTTGATAGATTAATTAATATATATTTACCAGAAGTAAATATTCATTTAAAAAATCAACAAGTTTCTGTTACTTTTTATATTTCTCCTTGGTTTATTACTTTATTTATGAGTGCTTTTCATTATGTAACTGATCAAAAAGATCCTAAAGTCTTAATTTGGATATTTGATTTATTTGTTCTTTATGGATGGAAGGCTGTTATTAAAATTGGATTATGTTTATTAAAACATTTTGAAAATAAAATTCTTACTTTAAATGGTGAAAGTCTCCTTTCATTCTTAATTAATGATATGTTAAAATTAGACTTCTTTCAAACAAATAATTATGATAAATTAAGAAAAATTTATTCATCATTTAAATTAGAAAATGGTTTAATTGGTAATTTAGAAAATGAATATGAATTAAAACAAAAAATTGAATAAATTATTTAAGTAAATAAATTAAACAATTTTTAAATTTAAATCTTAAATTATAATATTTAATTTTTTATTCATATAACTTATAATAAAAAAATTTCGAAATATTAACTAATTATTTATTCTAGAATTATTCATTAATATTTTATTTAATTTTTACTATTAAATTAAAATTTAAATGATTGATGATTCTCAAAAAAGATTTGTAACAAAGTCATTTTATTGTGAAAAATGCAAAAATAAATTTAAAAAATTGGTACATATTTCATGTACAAATATATCATGTCCAAAATGTAATTTTAATTTTTGTAATGAAAAAACTGAAGAAAATGATGAAAATGAAACTAATGATTGTAAAATAAGAAAACATATCTTATCAATGATAAGACCTTTTAGTAAAAGTCCATTCGCTAATAGCATTAAAAGATCACATTTAGACTTTTCTGATATATTAGATGATCAAATTATATCTACTCCAACAGAAGATTTTTTTATTGATAATTATTCTTCAAATTTTTTTTCAAATTTTTTTAATCCATTGACAAGAATTGTGTATGTTCAAATACAAAAAAAAGGATTTGAAAATGAAACATCACCTCCATTAAATACAAAACAAATAAGACAAATTAAAAAATTTAATTTAGAAGAATTTCATTGTAAAAAATTAGAAAATAATAAATTTGAAAAACCAAATTGTTTATATTGTTTAAAAGATATTGAAATAGGGAATCCTACATATTTATTAAGATGTGGTCATTTATATCATAAAGAATGCATTACAGAATGGATTTCTAAACATTCAATTTGTCCAATGTGTAAATTTGATATTGTAAGTAAGTCTCAACATAAATCTAGTATTGATAAAGTTAATGAAAAAGAAAATAAAGAAAATTCTGATGTTAAAAAAACTTTGTTAAAAAATGAAGATAATTTTGAACAAATTGATGTTAAAAAAAGAAATTCTAATATTAATATTATGGGTGTTAGTAAAGATTTGTTTGAATTAATAAATTAATGTATATTTTGTTTTTTTTGATATTTTATTTCTATATATTTATACATTAATATATAATATGCTATTAACTATACTTTGAGATTAATTCTATTTAAATATTTTATGAAAGTAAAAAAAATAAAATAAATCAGTAATTTAAACTAATAATAAATAAATAATAATAAATAATTATAATATTGTTGTATTAAATGAATCTAAATCATGAAATTTTATTACAAAAAATAAAAAAATGAAAGTTAAATCAAAACAAACAATTATAGAAGTTTATGAAGATAATTTCATATATGAAATAAAACGTTTAGGTGAATACTTAAAAAATTATCCATATATTGGAATGGACACAGAATTTCCAGGAATAGTTTATCCTCTTCAAGTATATTCAGATGACTTTTATTATAAATATATAAAACAAAATATTGACAAATTAAAACTAATTCAATTAGGAATTACATTATGTAACTCAAAAGGAGAAACTGCTCCTGAAGGAAGTACTTGGCAATTTAATTTAAAATTTAATGTTGAAAAAGATCTTCATTCAAATGATTCAATTTCAATGTTATCAAATAGTGGAATTGATTTTAATTTATTGAAAAAAAAAGGTATTCCACATTTAATTTTTGCTGAATATTTTCTTACAAGTGGTTTAGTTTTAAATGAAGAAATTACTTGGATTAGTTTTAATGGTTTATCTGATTTTGGTTATTTATTAAGATTATGTTTAAATTATGATTTACCTGAAACTGTTGATAATTTTATTAATACTTTAGAAACTTATTTTCCTAATTATTATGATATTAAAATTTTAGTCACTGTTGATGAAAATTTAAAAGGTGGATTAAATAAATTGGCACAACAATTAGGAGTTGAAAGAATTGGGGAAATTCATCAAGCTGGAAGTGATTCGATTGTTACCGCTGAAGTATTTTTTAAATTAGGATTTATGAATCTAATTTCAAAAGAAGAATTATTTGATAGGAAAAATATTTTATTTGGTATTGGAAAAGGAGCTGATAATAATGAAACTTATCAATATACAATGTTTGCAAATAATGTTAATTTAAATAATACTATGAATATTAATAATAATATTCCTTTTACTAATAATTATGGCAATTATTATAATAATAATATGAATAATATTAATGGAAATGATGAGCAAATGAATTATAATCCATATTTAAATAATAATAATCAATATGATGATAATCGAAATAGTCCCTATCCATATAATATGAATATGGGTTATGGCAATAATCAAGTATTCTTTTAATAGTCAATCTTGTATATATCAAAAAAAATATATATAAAGAAACATCTTTAATTAACATAATATTTCTTATATATATAAATATAAATATTTAAAAAAATCATAAATTCAAAAAAATAATAAAAATGGAATTTTTAGAAAAAGTAAAAGAAAACAAATATGTTTTCAAAATGGTGATATTAGGAGATGTAGGTGTAGGAAAATCGAATATAATACGTAGAATAATGGGACAAGATTTCCAAGAATTAGAAGCAACAGTAGGAGTAGAATTTACATATATTGATGTAAATGAGGTAGATCCAGAAGATCCAAACCGAAAATTAAGTATTCAAATATGGGATACATGTATAATATAAGTATATAATTTATTATTTTAAAAAATAGCCGGTGCTGAAAGATACAGAGCAATAACAACTAATCATATTAGAGGAGCAGATGGAGCTTATCTCGTTTATGATGTTACTAATCAAAATTCTTTTGAAAATATTGATTTTTGGTTAGAAGTTATTAAAAAAGCAGCTGAAGATGATATTGTTATTTATTTAGTTGGGAATAAAGCTGATTTAGTAAATGATGAAAATAAAAGAAAAATCACTAAGGAACATGCTATTACTTATTCAAGGTTAAGACATTTTCAAGGATTTGGGGAGTGTTCTGCTTTAAAAAATATTAATATTCAAGAAACTTTTACTTCTTTTTATAAAACTTTATATAAAAAAAATAAAGGAAAATTGGATGAGAAGTTAAAGAAAAAAATTATTCAGTTGGAAAATATGCAGAAATTACATTCCAATAGGAAAAAAGATTGTTGTTAATTTTTTTATGTTATAATGAAAGTTTTCAATGGATATTGTTAATTAATTATTTAAAATTAATATTTTTTTTCAATTGAAAAAAAAGAATTTTTTAAATTTAATTTTTTAGCTCAAAATTAATAAATTATCCTTTGTATTATTACATTTTTAATTATCTTTTTTTATCTATTCCTATAATTTAATTTATTCTTTGAGTTATTACTAGCTTTGATTAAAGTTGTTGAAAATTATTTTATTTTATCTAAAGTTATATAATTTAATTAATTTTGATATATTTTTTTAATTCAATAATTTTATTTTTTATAATTTAATAAAAAAATTTAAAAGCATTTATAATATAATTTTTTTAAAGAATGAATAAATAAACTAAAAAAATTGATTAAACAATTAATAATAACATTATTAAAACAATTCGATTAATTCTTAGTTTTTCATTATAAAATAAATAAATTAATTATTTTAAAAAGACCAAATAAATTTCAATATTACTAAATTCTAATTCTCTTTCTTTTCCTTGAGTAAAGTTATCATTTTCTAAAAAAGTAGAATTTTTGTCATAATTCACCAATCCATATTTCATATCTTTATAAGCCCCCATATCAAGAGAATAACCAAATATTGTTCCCCTATCACTTCTTAAATTTAAAGCATAATCAATAAATTGTCTTGGTTTATATTTTCTAAAATAATTAATAGAGAATAAAAAAGAATTTGAATCACTAAATATTCCTTTTTCTATGAAAAATTTACTTATATATCCTCCAAATTTTTCTCCATTTATTGTTTTAAATAATGTTAATATTTGTGTGGTTTATTTTTACATAAATTAAAAAATGTTTTATTACTAAAACCATCTCTTTGAGAATCAAATAATAATTCTAACTTTACTTTTTCTTTATTAGAATTTATAAAACTTTTAACTAAATCAAAGTCATTTTCTGTAAATGGAGAAATTTTTAATTTTAATTCTTTTATAATTAATGTTTTTTTTTTATTTTCTTCTTCTAAATATTTTATTATTTTATTTTGTTGGTTTAATAATTCCATAATATTATCTATTTCTGATTTATTATCTTTATTTTCTTCAATTAATTCAAATTTTACTTCTTTAATTATTTTAATAGTTGTTGGAATAATAAAAATCATTTTATTATTCTTAATTATAATTGAACTTTTCCCTTGAGATATTAAATTAGCTAATTCTTCAAATATCTCATCTAATGTTAAACATATATTGAAGTAATGATTTAATTTTATTATTTCTTTATAAGTAAAAGAATTTGAAAAATTTGATTTTTTTACTCCTAAAATATATTCAATTTCTATTTTAATATTATCTCCTATTTTTGAAGTTTTAATATGATATTCTGTATCTTCTTTTTTCATTTCGAATCCATAATCTTTCTTTAAAATGTTTAATTCCATAAATAAAATTTTCAAAAAAAATAGAAATATAAATTAGATATAAATTATAATAATTTTATCATTAATAAATTATACTCAATTTTTTTTAATAAAATATTAAATTTAATTAAAAAAGATTATGAATTTATATTAAATTCATAAATTAAACATTTAATTTAATAAAATAAATTTAGTTTATTTCTGAATAATTATTTTATAAACTTAATTATTATTTCTTTATTATATTAAATACATAATATATATAATCAAATTATAATATATTTTTTAAATGGGAATAATATATTTATTATAATTTCAATAAAAAATTGAATGAAATATATTTAATTAAAAAAATATAATAATTAAAAAAATAATATTATAATTTAAATTAATTTTTTGAATCAATATTTCTATAGTTACTTTTCTTATTATTTTTTTGAAAAATATTTAAATTTTCCTTTCTATAAGAAGGTGATTTACTTCTACTTGAATATGATTTTTGAATGTATGGATTATATGCCATTGTTGAATATCCTCTTTTTGATACTGAACAACCTATTGTACATGCAAAGCAATCATGATCTTTTTTGTTATTTAAATTTGATATGTTATTTATTGAATTAAAGGTATTTATTGATTCATTATAATTATCTTCTTTATTTTCTGATATATCTTGTTCAAAGTTATCTTCTTTATCTTCTTCCTTTATTTCTTCTTTTATTTTTTCTTTAAATATATTTTTGTTTGTTTTAAATGAAAAAAGTGGTTGATTTAGTTTATTTACAATATTATGTAATTCATTTATTTTTTTTTGATATTGAATTGGATCTGGTATTTGAAATGATATTTCATTTATTAATTCAAGTGGTATAGATAATTTATAATTGTTTATGATTTCTTTTTCATTTATATTTCTTAATTTTTCTACATTTTCTTCATTTAAATTAGTTGATTGGGATAATTGGGATAAAATACAATGCTCTAATGCAATTAAATTTTTAGATAAATCATCTAAATGATTTAAATAATATTTAAGTTCAAATAATTCTTTATAATAAGAAAATTTATGTGATAAATTATTTATAAAATAAAAGAATGTATCTATTAATTGCTTATATGCATAATTTATTTTTTTTAATTTTTCATTTTCATCTTTTAAAAATTTATTAAATTCACTTTCCAAATTTTTATTTAAGTTTTTTCTTTGTGAATATTCTGAAAAATGGTCATTAGTTGGTTTTTCAATATTTAATGATTGCTTATTAAATTGGTTTTCATTTTTAAATTGTTGATTTTCATTTTCATTTGTAAAAACATTCATATTTTTTTCTTCTTTTTTATCTTTATTTTTTTCTTTTTCAAATTCATCATTTTCTTTATTTGGTATTTTTCTTATTGAATTTAAAGGTTCTTTAATACTATTAAAATAATTATCATTTTGTTTTTTTGGTATTATATATCTTTTAATTTTTGCCTTTTTTAATTGTTTATTTATTTTTCCTTTTTCATTTTTTTCATTATCTATGATTTTTTCATTATTTTCATTTTCAAAACTTTTTTCATTATAAAAAACTTTATAATTTGTGTTAAGTGGTTTAGATTTAAATGAATTTAAATATTTATGATTTCTTTTATAATATAAATCATTTTCAATTAAATTATAATCATTAATTTTTTTCGATAATTCAATTTGTTTTAATTTTTCTTTTGTTAAATCAGATAAACAATTAAATGTATTTGAATTTCTATTTCTACTTTCACAATTTTTATCATTTATAGGGTTGTTTGAATTAAAATTAGAAAAAGATTGTTCTTGTAATGAATTAGATATCGATGAGATATGACTATTATATTGAGGAGTCATAGTTTTTAAATCACTAATATTTCTGTTATGATATGAATTTTCATTTTTATCATTTTCAAAATTAATTTGAATATTTTGAAAATCAGGTTTCCAAATACTTATTGGACAATGATAGTTTGATAATGGTATTCTTGCACTATGTACACTTTTATTTATATTTACTCTTGAATTATTTTCTGTATTAAATAAATATTTATTATTTAAATTTCCTAAAAAATCATTTCTAATAATATTTTTATATTTATTTTTATTTTCATCATTTATGTCCATTGAATATGTATATCTATTCCTTGATAAATTTCCATAATCCCTAGAAAGCATTTAATAAATAATAATAATTATATTATTGAATTTAAATAATTAAAAGTGTAAAAATATATAGGAAATTTAATTTGAAAATAAACAAAAGATTTATATTATTTTTATTTTTTCTTATTTAATGGATCATTATCAACATTTTTGATTATAAAGCCTTTTTTTGATAATGTATCTATAGTTATTTTTGAATTCTCATCTTTATCAATTATTTCAAATGAATTATCAAATTTTAAATTTTCTGATAATATCTTTTTTGCTTCTTTAGATAAATTCGAAGTATCTATTTTAGAATTATTAATCAAATCTGCGAATTCTTGAATTATTTTTTCATTTAATTTATTTTTGGATTCAAGTTCATTAATTTTATTTGTTTTAAAATTTAATTGTTTTTCAGAGTAATTTATCTTATTTTGTAAATTTAAATTTTTTTTTTCAATTTCTTTAAATTTTTGACTGTTCAAATATATCTGGTCTTGTTTATTTTTTTCAAATCTGTAAAAATAATCAGACCAAACATTAATTCTTTTATAATTAATTTCAATAGAATTATTGTTATCTTTATAAATAGGATTATGATACAAATATTCATTTTTTTTAATTTCAGACCAAATAGAAATAGTTTTTTCTTTAGCAAAATTTAATTCTCTATCTTTTTCATTATTAAATAAAAAAGTTCCATATTTCCCATTATTAACTTCTTCAGCTAAAAAAGTCAATAAATTAATATTAAATTCAAATTTTTCACTATTCTGATTAACAATTTGATAAACAGCATCTAACCATTGAATAAAAATAGGACTTCTTTGTTCTTCTTTAGTAAATTTTTGTTCAACATTGCTTTTATTATAATAACCATATCTATAACAAAATAAATGTCCAAAACTTAACCAATCTTTTTCAATTAATTTAATAAAACCATTTATAGTTCTATATCTTTTATCAAGAAATATTTGACTTAAAGCACATAATTGAGAAGTTCTATCCCAGCCATCACTACAATGTATTAACACAATTGAATCATTTTTAATAGATTTATAAATTTTTTCAGCTGATTTAATCATTGTTATTATTGAATCATACCATTGAGAATTATCAACAGGTTTTATTTCTCTATTATAAATTACATTTAAATAAAATTGTTTTAATGAATTTCTAACATTATGTATATTTGACATATCACAAAATATTATTTCCATTGAAATATCTGGATAATTATTTATATTTTCAAATCCTGCACCTTTTAATGAATTTGCAAATGCATTTAATTTTGGCCTTGCATCAAATATTTTTAAATTTTTTATTCCTGCTATTTTTTTTAATAATTCAACATCTTTATCTGAACTTGTTAAACCAAATTTTGTTTTTGGTTGACTACTTCTCCAAATACTACATCCATTTTTTTTATAATAATAAGTTAATACTGGAAGTCTTTTTTTTGTTCTATATTTACCACATTTAATTATATCATCTTCATTTAAATATGATGGAATAATAAATTGTTTTGGATAAGATTCACATATTTTGTAATTATTTTGAAATAAAGTAAATTTTTTATTATCTTTTATATTTAATCCTTGTTCATTAAATTCTTCTTCTACATTATATATATTCCAACCATTTATTTTACCTTCTTCAAAGTTTTTTTTGTACCAAAATGCATATTTTTTAAAATGTTTTGTTAATGATGGAAAACTATAAATTGTTAAAATTTCATTTAAATGTTCATAATCTTGTTTATTGAAAAATTTAAAAGTAAAATATCTATAATCTTTAGTAATTATATCTATTTTATTAGATTTAGATGATTCAAAACCTTTAACATTTAAAAGAGAAAAACAAAAAAAATCTGAATTAAATGAAATTTTTGATTGATTTGTTGAATCAGGAAAAATATGAAAGATAAATTCATTGATTTTTATATTTACTTTTTCTAGAATTTCATTGTTGTTGAATGTACATTCAGAAAAACAATTAAATTCAGGTGATTCTATTTTTTCATTATCAGTTAAAATATCATTACTATTTTTTTGTAAATTGGAATTATTACTTTGTTTATTCTGATTTAAATAAAAATTTTCAATAACTAATATTTCTTTTTTATTTGAATCACTCATTAAATTAAATAGTTTAAGATAAAAAAATTAATATTTTTCCAAATCTATATTTCATTTCTAAAGAAAAAATAATTTTATAAAAAATTAAATCTATAATAAATGCATTTAGATAATTTATATAACATTAAAAAATTATTTGAACAAATTATATTAATATATTCTATCAAAACAATATCAAAGAACAAAATAATAAAATACCAAAAATTTAACATAAAAAATCTCCAACAATTTTAAAAAATTCATCATATTCAATATGATCAGGATTTTTAAATCCAGCTTCTGATAACATTCTCTCAGTTTCATTTTTATTAATTTGTTTTCCAGTTCTTCTTAAAGCTTTATGAAAACCACTAATAGTTAAATAACCTTGTTTTTCAACATCAAATCTAGAAAATAATTGTCTAATAGTTTCTTCAGTAATTAATTTTTTTTCTTTTAAATTTGCTGCTATATAACTAGTATAATCCATTTTAGAGTCTATAGCACTATCAGTATTGGTTGGTACATCAGTTTTAACAAATTTATTAAGTAAACAATCTGCAAATAATTCATTACTTTCATTATTATTTTCTTCTTGTAATTTTATAAAATTACTTATAGATGATGGATCAATGTGACTTGGATATTTTGACATTTCAACTACTCCATTCTTTTTCTCATCTAATATATAAAATTTTTTTTTTATATCTTCAATATCAGTTCCTTGTACATCTTTAACAATAAATGTTAATATTTTTTTTAAAAATGCATTTGGTGGTTTAAAACTTTTTAAAGTAGGAATTAATTGCAAATCTTTAATTGTATCCTTAAATTCATTTTTAATTGTTTTAGCAAACCAAGGATGATCTAATAATGTATTTGCATCAGGTCTTTTTGTTGGATCTTTAATTAATAAAGTTTGAATAACATTTAAAGCTTCACTTGAAATAAGTGAAGTATTATATTTTGGTTCTTGATTTTTTATTTTATCAAATAATACTCTTTTATTTTCATCATCAAAAGGATATTTTCCATATAACATAACATAAGTTAAAACTCCAAGTGCCCACATATCACATTTTTTATCATAAGTACCATCTAAAACTTCCGGAGCAACATAGCAAGGAGTTCCAACTATAGAATGCATATTATGAGAACCTTTTTTCCTTGCTAATCCAAAATCAATTATTTTAACATCATTTTTATTTACTGATTTTGTTTCAAATAATACATTTTCTGCTTTTAAATCTCTATGTACTATATTTCGAGAATGACAATGACTTATTGCATGTGTTAATTTAAATAAAATTTCAGCTGCGTCTTTTTCATTTAAACGTTTTCTTTTTACTATTCTTTCAAATAATTCCCCTCCTTCACATAATTCCATAACTAAACTAAAATTTTTTTCATCATCATAAGTTTCATAATATTTTACTATGTTTGGATGATCTAATTTTGCTAATACTTGAATTTCACATATTAAATTATTTAAATTTTTTTGGGATAAATTTGCTTTTGCTATTGTTTTTACTGCATAAAATTTTGATGGGTCTCCTTTAAAACATGCTTTTTCTACTTTTCCATAATATCCACTTGATATTTTTCCACAGAAGTCATATACATCAAAAATGTTTTCTTTATTTATTTGATATATTGAACTTCTAGCAGAACGAAGTTTATCTTTTTTTAATTGATCTTTTGAACGGATTGAAGATTTTATTATATTGTTTTCTCTCACACAACATGTTCCCATTTGATGAAAAAATTAATTAAAAATAAAATCAAAACAATTAGTGAAAATATTTTTTTTAATTTTTTTTTATATAATAATATTTTTTATTATAAAAAAATATAATTTATAAAATAAAACTTATTAGTTTAAAATGAGTCAAAATAATTTTATTGATGGAAAAATAAGTTTAGTTAATGAAAAAAGTATTTCTCCTCCTAAAATAAATCATTTACAAAAAAGGACTTTATTTATAAATTCAAATTCAAATGTTAATGAAAATATAAAAAATACCCGATTTCTAAATTTTGAAAGTTCTAATTTAAATAATGAAAATGATACAGAAAATGTTTATAATTTAAATACTGAAAATAATTCACCTTTTCAACAAATTAATCATAATTTTGATATATTAAATGAGGAAGAACAAAAAAACTATTTTTTTAAAAGCAATGATAATATGACATTTCAAAATGGAAGTCAAGATTATCAAAGTCAAATAAATTCATTAAATATAGATAATTTAAGAAGAGAAATAGAAGAAAAAAATGTAGAATTAAAAAAAATGTCAGATTTATTTGATCAATTAAAAGATGAATATTCAAAATTAAATGCAAAATATAATTCTTTAAATATATATGCATCAGATCTTAAAAAACAAATTGATATGTTTATTTTTGATAAAAATCAATCACAAAGAGAAAAAGATGATATTACAATTAAAATAATTCAGGAAAAAGATAATATAATTTCAGTATTACAAAATCAAGTTAATTATTATAAAGATGCATGTAATTCTATTAATAAAACTTTTTTTTCTACATCAAAAAATCAAAATAATTTTCCAAATGAATTTGATAATTTCAATAATCATTATATACAAGAAAACAAAAAATTAAAAAATCAATTGAAACAATATTCATCTATTGATTTTAATTTATTTGAATCTCAAATAAATATTCAAATTGATAATTTTAATAATATATTAAATAACTATAATAAAAGATTAAATGAATCATTATCTCAAATTCCTGAATTTTTTAATAAAAATCAAAAAGAAGAAGCTGCAAAATATTTAGTAAAACAAATAAATGAATTTATGAGTGAAAATCAAAAATTATTATCAGACAATTTTAAATTAAACATTCAAGTTAATGAATTACAAGCTCATTTAAAGGAAAATAAAAAAGAAAAAAAAGAATCAGAAAAAAAAAATGATGAATTAGAAAATAAAGTCGAAGAATTAGAATCATTAATTCAAACTTTAAGTAAAACTCAAATTAATCAAAATTCTCAAATAGAAACAACAGAAATTAAATTGAGGGAATGTTTATCTAATACAATGAATGAATTAAAAGAAAAAGACAAAATAATTGCAGAATTGAAAACTCAATTAATGGAAACAATTAATAAACATTCATTAAATTTTGATGAAAGGCAAATTGTAAATTCAATGTCAAGAAAATTATATGAAAAAGATACTTTAATACAATCTTTAAAAAACCAATTAGATAATGGAATAAAAAGAGTAGATGAAATAAAAAAAAATAAAGATGAATTTTTATCTAAAATAAAATAATAATATTTAAAATATATAAATAAATTTAATAATATAACATTATAAATAATAGTTAATTAGGAATTTTTAATTTTAAAATTCCCATTAATTGTTCTTTTTCTAAATAAATTATTATTAATGCAGTAGTTGCTATTATAATATCAATAAAAAAAACAACCATTGATTGTAGTTCTCCAAAATAATTATAAAGCATTAATTCATTTAAAGCATATGAACAAATACCATTTATAATAGTAAAAAAAAAAGAAATATTTTGCATTAAAGAATCTTTTGCAAAAAAAATCATTTCTTTAAAAATTAATCTTTGAATATATTTATTTTCATTATCCCAAAATTCATTTCTTACAGTAAAATACCAATTTAATATAATATTACAAATTCCAACAATTATTGGGGCTAAAACTAAACCTTTTATATTTATTTGAGTTAATGAAAATGATAATGCAATTAATAAAAAATGATTTGCTCTCCCAAAACCTTTTATTAATATTCTATTAAATTTACAATAAATTGCTTTAGAATAAGATATAAAAATTGTTTCTATTAATTTAACAGAAACTAATACTACAAATAATTTCATTAATGAAAAAGTTGTTTCATTTGCCCATTTATCAGTAAATAACCAAAGTAAAAAATCATTTCCTAATATTGAAAAAATACAATATATTATTAAAGCTATTATTATATAAAATTTAATATGAATTTTTAATAATTTATAAGGATACGATTCTTTTTTTACTATTGAATTTTTTTTTAATAAATATTTTATAATATATTGATTATCATTAAAGGAGAAATCTCCTTTATCAGTTATTTCATTTCCACTTCTTAATGTTGTTATATTTTTGAAATTTTTTATTTTATTTAATAAAATAAAAAAATTATCTCCTGTTGGTGAAATAAATCTGTCAATAAAAAATTCAAAATTTCCTTTAACAAAAAGATATTCTGCTTTAATATCATCTGAATATGTTACAAAAAAACTTAAAATAATTCTTTCAATTGATTTTAATATTAAATCAATCCACCAAGCTTTAATTTGTAATTTAATCAATGAAAGTAATTCAGAATCTTCATGTCTTATAACATTAAAGAAAAATTGAATTCTTTCTTTTACAAATTGAGGATTTGGAATTACTAACCAAATATCAATATTATATGAAAAAGCTAAATATAAAAGTAAATTGAAATATAAAATACTAGTAATTAATCTTGCAAAAGTAAATGCGCCTAAATCAAAATTAAATTTAGCACTTAAAATATAACAAGTAAATAAATTTAAAATATCACTAAAAAAAAGAATAAAAATTTTAACACTATTAATAGCTTTAACATTTAAATAAATCATTATAGGCTCAACACAATTTTCAAGAATTCCACTAAAGATATAAACAATAATATGATATTTATAATGAATTAATGAAGGTTCCATTATAGTAAAAGCATAATATAAAAAAATAGAAAGAGGAATAATAATTAAATTTACTAACCAAGATAACTTAGATGAATGTATAAAATTTTTTTTTTCAATAACTGGACTTTGATCATGAGAATAACAAGATGCAGACATTCTAACAACTTGAGTGGGGAATGAAATAACAATATCATGTATAAAATTAAGATAAACACTTTCTATACCATATGCTTTTTTAGATACTACTCTTATTATTAAAACTGTAAAAATTACGTGAATTATTTTTGATATAATTGTCATTAATATTATAAAAAAATCTGATATGAATGCATTTATTACTAATTTCTTTGCTCTTGATTTTATTTTTCTATGTTTATCAAGAATTAATTCTTTATCTTTTCTATTTAACAAAACATCTTCACTATGTACATCTAAAATTAAATGAGGATCTGATTTTATGGATTCATATTCCTTTGACATTTATAAAATATTTCATCATTTATAATATAATATTTTTAACTTATATTTTTATTATTATTAAATTGAATTTAATATATAAAAAATAAATTTTTATTATTATTATTTTTCTTTTTATTTTAAAAAAGATGAAATCATATTCAATAAAATTCCTTTTTCTATCAATCATATTTTTATCATTATTTCAAAATATTTATTTAATAGAAGATGAAGATTTAAAAATTGAAGATGAAATAGATGAAAATAAAAATAATATAAAAAAAAAGAAAAATCCAATTAGAAATTCAAGATTTCAGGAAGATTCAGATGAATTTGATGACCCAAATTTACTTCATAGTCAAAATATGAAAGAAAAAAATATAAAAAATCAATATCAACAACAAGAACCAATTCCTGTAAAAAATACAAATAATTCGGAACCACAATATGATGATGAAAATGATGATTATGATAAAAAAGATTTAATCCATATATTATTATATAAATATGTATATGAAGTATCAATGGGTTCATTTTTAATTATTTTCATATTAAATGCAATATATGGAAAATCAAAAAATAAAAGAATAGCAGTAAAATGGTATAATAAAAGTAAAGATTTTTTTATTGAAAATTATGCTCATATAGGAGCAGAAAGAGAATTTAATCCAAAAAAATCAGATGCATTAATATATGATTCATATAATGAATATAAATTTTTTGCAAGTGGTAGAATATATGTTAATTGGATATTAGTTGATATTATTTTAAAAAGAAGACAAGATTTATTATCAATGTTATCTGGAATGTTTTTATTTCCTGAAAAAGATAAAATAATGTATGAAGCTGTAATTGTTCCTCAATATGAAATTCCAGTTGTTTTTTGTATTTGTAAAAAAAAAAATGCTAAAACAATGAAAAAAAATTATTCTGAAATAGATAATTTTACAGAAGCAATATCTCCATCTTTTTTAAATGAAAATTTAGTAATGTTTACAGAAAATACAGAATTTATTATAAATATTTTTAAACAACCTGAATTATTAGCAGAATATAAAAAAATTGAAAAATATATTGATACAATATTTTTCACAGATAGAAGGAATTCAAAAGATAATTATGCAATTGTTCTTTCATATGAAGGAACAAATATTAAAGATGATGAAATTTATAAAAATTTTACTATATTTGCTCATATGTTAATTGATACAATTTCTGTATCTGTTATTAAAGGAGGAAATTATAAAAAAGAAGCTGAACAAAGAAGAAGAGATTTTGATGCACAAAGATCAAAAGAATTAGCAGAGAGAAATCAAGAAGAAATTAGAAATAAAAAAGAAGAAGAAAAAAATGAACAAAGAAATAAACCTATGACTAGAGAACAAGCACAAAAATTAGAAGAAAAGGAAAGAAAAGAAGCATTGAAAAATAAAAGGAAAAAAATGTTTAAATTTGTAAAAGCTTAATTTATAATTTAATAAAAATAAAATTTATTAAATTATTTATTTTTCATAATAATTATAAATTAAATTTAAAAAAAAATAAAATAAATGAATAATTTTGATTTTAATCAAAGTCAAAATTCTTTTTCAAAAGATTTTAATTCAAGTATAATGAATTTAATAAATAAAACAAAGCAATTAGAAAGAAAACAAATGGAAAATGAAAATGAACAAAAAATTCCAGAACATTCAAAAAAATTCAATATAATAGAAGTAATAGATTCCACAAGATTAAAAGAAAGTATTCAAGTAGAAAAAGATATTGAACAAAATAATAATCATCAAAATGAAATAGAAGAACCTATGACTTTTAATCCTAGTAAATCTAATTTATTTGAAATGTCAAATAAAGAAAATTTTATACAATCAAATAGGTCATTTTATAATTCAAATGAATGTATTTTGATATTTAAAAATTTAAATGAGAAAATATATGATGAGTATGATAATATAAATAATTTTATTAATGACATTAAAATTATTGAAAATAACAATAATGATATAGAAATGGTTAATTTAATTAATTCAAGTATTGATCAAATAAAAATTTCGAGAATGAAAATCAATGAAATTTTAGAAAAATCTGAAAAATATTTAAATGAGTTAAAGGATAAATATGGTAGTCAAATAACAAATAAAACAGAACCTACACAAAATTTTGAAAACTCAATTCTACAATTTAATAATAAAGAAATATCAGATTTATATTTAAAAAATTCAATAAGTAGTCAAAATAATAATTCTTATATTCAACCTATGACTACATCAATGTTAAAATCAAATTATGAATTATCCTCCCAAAATAGAGAATATATTAATAATGATTTAATTAATAAAATGAATCAAATTGAAGAAGTTACTAATATTTATAAAGGAAAAATAAAAGCATATGAAGATAAAATTTTACATTTAAATCAAAAAATAAAATATTTCCAAGAACTATTAACTAATAGTAAATGTTTAATTGATGATTTGTCAAATAAAAATAAATTACTTACTGCAAAGGTAATTAAATATAAGCAAATTTCAGAAAAAAGTCAAATAAATATAAATAATAACTAAAATAATTAAAATACTTATGTTTATATAACTATATCATTAAAAAATTCATTAATAAAAAAATAAAAATTAATAATATATATTTATAAATATTATTAAAATAATTAATTAAATCCTTATTTTAAATTTAGTATTATTAAATTAAATAAATTGTAAAATTATTAATTTTTCAAATTACAAAATTAATAAAAATTAAATAAAAAATATCACTGCATATATTTTTTTATATTAAATATTTAAATATAATTAAAAAAATTCAGTAACTATTAAGAAATTTACTATTGATTAATTTTATAAATTCTGATAATTTATTGACATATCTTATTTTTTAATAAAAATACATTAAAAAAATATAAATCTCAATATACTATATTTGATTCCTTTTTTTTAAAATATATTTTTTATAAAGATTTAAAAGAATATTTTATAATTAAACCACAATTTTAATTATTAAATTAATTTATAAAATATCAATTTATTATTATTTGAAAAAAAATAAAATTAATTCAAATTCCTTTAAAATATAAAATATATATAATTATATTTCATAAAAAAAAATGAACATTACAAGAAATAATAAATATATTCCCGATCAATCTCAAACATTGACTCATAGTTCTTCACATTCATCCTTAATAATAAGTAGTGATTTAGACACTTTTTCACTCTATAAAATTTTAATGAATAAAAAAAAATTGATAAATGAAACAGATTTAAAAGGAGAAACATTTTTATCATATGCAATAAAAAGAAACAAATTTGATAATTTTCATTTATTACTTACATCCCCAATTTTAGATTTAAAATATGAAGATAATAATGGAAATTCATATATATTATTAGCCACTCTTTACCAAAGAGAGAATATGATTGTTCCTTTAATTGAAAAGGGAATTAATATAAATAAACAAAATAAAGATGGTAATACTGCTCTTCATTTAGCTCATATGTTAGATAATAAAAATATTATTAAAATCTTAATAAATAATAATATTGATTTTACTATTAAAAATAATAAAGGTCAAATTGCAGAAGAAGTAACAGAAAAAATAACAAGTCCAGTATTTATTAATAGTTTTGGAAGCAGAGAATTAAATAATAAAAATAGTAAAGAAATCAAAGAAATTGTAATTGATTCAATGGATAAAATTGATATACATTCTTCTTTAGAGAAAAAAAAAGATAATAAAAAAGGAATAAAAAAGGAACTTTATGATGATGATGATTGTGTTAATATTGGAAATATGAATTTAAGTTTAGCAAAAAAAAAAAAAATTAATAATACTTTGGGAAATATGGATACAAAATTTAATACTCAATTTAATGAAGATAATGAATCCAAGATAAAAAATATTTTTGATGATGATTTCTTTGGTGAAAGTATAGACATACCAAAAAAAGTAAGTCACGATAAAGTAGAAATAGAAAAAAATGTTAAACAATCAAATAATGATTTTGATAATAAAATGAGTATTTTTTATAGAAGACCTTCTACATCAGATGAAGAAGAAGAGAAAAAAGATAATAAAAATAAAGATGATGACCAATTTGAAATTGTCAATAATGATGAAGAAGAAGAATATAATGAAAATTATAATCCTTTAGATAATAATGAAGAAGACTATTTTAAAATTGATAATGATTCATATGAAAAAAATAAAAATAATGATTTATTATCAAATAGGTCAATAAAAGCATCAGAAATAGATTTTAATTTTTCAATATCACATCCAGAAATACCAAAAAATTCGAATAATAAAAATAATGAAAATAAAAATTCAAAAATTTTAAATTCACAAAGTTTTAACTTTAATCAGCCAAATAAAGCTTCAGCACCTACAGCAAATTTTGGAATAAATGTTCCAATTGTATCAAAAAGTCCATTACCAAATCAATCATTTTCTACTTCTTCAATAACTAATATTAATTCAGTATCAACTGTTCAAAATTCTTTATTTAGATTTTTACAAAAAATTGGAATGGAAAAATATTATAATAATTTAAATTCAAATGGTTTTGATGATATTTCATTAATAATTGAACAAACAAAAAATAATAAAATTGGAATTACTGATAAAAATTTAAAACAAGCAGGAATTAATTTACCTGGTGATAGGGCAAAAATATTAATTAGAATACAAGATTTAGCAAAAAATTTTAATTTTCCTCTTCCAAAGGCAATTTATCATGTTTGTGATGATTTAAATCAAACTGATTCTGATGTTCATATAAAAAAATTAAATAATTGGTTAAATAATATTAAATTATCTGAATATCTTTTAAATTTTATTTCTGCTGGTTATCATAGTATTGATTTACTTTTAATGCAAATGGAATCAAAACAGCCTTTGACTTATGATATATTAGAAAATGAAATTGGAATTGAATTATTAGGTCATAGGCAAAGAATTATGAATAAATTAATTGATGATGCCAAAAGTTTGAAAAATAAATTAAAGACTAATACTTTATTAGTAGATAATAGAGATACTAATAAAATTTGTAATGAATGCAATATCTTTTAAATATTATATATTATATAAAAGAAAAATTAAAAAAGATATAATTGAATATTATTCCTTTATAAAATATATAAATAAATAATTTTATAATTTTTGTTGTTAAAAGTAATTATTATTAAAATCATAAGGCTTTTTTATATTGGGATTTTGATATTTAAAGGGACTTCTTCCATTATTTTGATTATTATTAATATAATAATTATTATTAATATTAATATTATTTACCCTATTATTATTTTTTAGATAATCATTGAAATTAAATTTTTCATATTCAATTTTTCTCTCATTATAATTTTGTCTTCCAAGCAAAGGGCTTCTATTTCTTTGATTATATTCATTTGAATTCCTATGATTTATATTATATTTTTCCTTATATTGATTTAATGAAACATCTGCTCTATTTAAATGATAATAATTAATCTTTGCACTTATTGGTCTTTGATATATTCTATCTTGATTTGATAATATATTATTATTATTATAATAATTTAATTTATTATAATTAGGGATATTATTATTTAAATCTTTTTTTAATTGATTTAATCTATTATTTTCAAAATTATACTTATTCTCATAATTTCTGTAATCATTATAATCATTAATATCATAATTTTTATTTCTAAAATTATTATAATCATTTCCATAATATCTATGAATGATAAATTTATTATTTTCTTTTGAATTTCTTTCAAATAATTGTTCATATTTTTTATTTGAATTATTATGATTTCTATTATAATTCATTTTTATTTGATTAATTTTATTGAATAATTGTCTCCTTCTTTCATTATCATTATCGTTTTTATTATTATAATTATAATTATAATTATGATTATTATGATAGTTATTATTATTGTTGAAATAATAATTATAATTATTTTGATTAAAATCTTTTGAAAAAGAATTTTGACTTTGATTAAAATCAAAATTATTCATTTATTTTATTTTTTTTTAAATTT
>JAJJLH010002399.1:0-23214 GCA_023806865.1 Isotricha sp. YL-2021a | reverse complement strand
GTATTAAATAATTTACAATATCTTTTTTTCAAAAAGATTTATTTATTTTTATAATTTTTTTGCAAATTTTTTTATTTTTTTTCTTCCTTTTTATTATATTTCTTTGTTATTTATTTTTTTTTTTCCATTTTTAATTAATTTTCATTTTTTTATGATTTTCATTTTTTGATTATTTTTTGGAATAATTTAAATGTTATCAAAAAAGGATTTGTTTGATAATATTAACAAAATTTTAGATGAAAGTAATAAAAAAGGAATTACTATATTAAATAATCAAAATCCAACATATAAAGGAACATCATTTAATCAAATTACAAATAATAATATGAATACAAGTGATATTTTAAGTTTAACACTTGAATTAGCAGAAACAAAAAAAACTAATCAAATGATGAAGGAAAATATTGATGAATTAAAAGCTAAAATTACTAAAAATGAATTAGATTATAAAGAAGATTTGAAACAAAAATTAGATAAACAAAAATTTGATTATGAAAATTCAATTGAAAGATTAAAAGAGTTAATAGAAAATATAATGAGTGAAAAAAAAAAATTAAATTTAACAATTGAGAGTTTAAATGAGCAATTAAATGATATTGATAAAAATAATAAAAAGAAAATTCAAGAATTAAATTCTTTACATGAAAGTGATATTCAAAAAAGTAAAGATGCTTGGTTTAAAGCAGAAAAAATAAGAAGAAAAAAATGGGAAGAAGAAAAAATTAAAGAAATTAAAGAAATGACTATTAAAAATTTAGAACCAGAATTAGATAAAATATTACAAGATCATAAATCAGATTTATTTAAACAAGAAGAAGAATTAAAAGAAAATTTTAGAAAACAAAAAGAAAAATTAATAAGTGAATATGAAGATAAAATTAGAAATTTAAAAAATAAATTTGAGAAAGAAAAAGATGAAATTCAAGATAATGAAAGGAAATTTTATGCTAAAAGATTAAGAGAACAAAATGAAAAATTAGAAGATCAACATACTGAAGAACAAAAAAAATGGTATGTAAATTTACAAGATGAAATAACAAGACTTGAAGAATTAAGAAAAAAAGATAAATTAAATTATGAAGATGATTTAAATAAAATCCAAGAAAGACATAATAAAGATTATGAAGAAAGAGAAATTATTTATAATGAAAAAATAAAAAAAATGGAAGAAATAATTAAAGAAAAATATAATAAAGAAATTGAATATTCTAAATTAAAATATGAAAAAGATAAAATTGATTTTA
Source organism: Isotricha sp. YL-2021a (assembly GCA_023806865.1). Lineage (NCBI taxonomy): Eukaryota > Ciliophora > Litostomatea > Vestibuliferida > Isotrichidae > Isotricha > Isotricha sp. YL-2021a. Next base: position 21,970 of record JAJJLH010002399.1, on the reverse strand, counting down.
TTGAAAAAAAAGAAAAAGAATTTAATATTAATTTAACAAATGAAAAAGAAAAATTAAAAGAAGAAAGAGATAATAAATTAAATGAAGTAATAAAACAATTGACAGAAGATATGATTAATGATAAAAATAAAGCAGAAAAAGAAATTGAAAATAAAGCAAATAGAATGAATCTAAATTTAATAAGAGAAGTTCAAGAATTAAAAAAAACAATTGAAGAAAAAACAAAAGAAATTAATTCTCATATAATTCAAAATACTAAATTAAAAAATGATATAAATGATATTAATAAGGAAAAAGAAGATAAAAATAATAAAATATTGGAATTAGAAAAAGAAATTGCTAATTTAAATCAAGTTATAAATGATTTAAGAAATGAATTTACAGATAACCAATCTTTACTAAATAAAAAAATATCAGAAATTAATTTGGATTATCAAACTCAATTAGACAAACAAAATAATGAATATAAATTATTAAAAGAGAAAAATGAATTACTTATAAAAAAATATGAAAGTAAAATATCAGATATTAATAAAGAACATCAATCTGAAATTGAACAATTAGAAAGTAAAATAGTGAAAACATTAAATAGAAAAGAAGAAACAATTACAAGACTAAATAATGAAGTAATGATAAAAAATCAAACAATAAAAAAATATGAAGAATTATTAAATAAACAAAGAAATGACTTTATTAGTAAATTAAATAACTAAAAAAATAAAATAATTTATTTTTTTTATTTTTATAAATTAAATATATTTGATAAATATATCTACAAATTATTTAAAAAAAAAATATTCAAAATGAGTGAAGTGACTGAAAAAGAAATATTAGAAGCAAGAAAAAAATTAGCAGAAAAATTTGGTAATACTCAAATAGGAGGGAAGGGAACTCAAAGAAGAAAACATGAAGCAAAGAAAAGAGGAAATAAAGTAGAAACTGATAAAAAAATAGAAGGAATTGCAAAAAAAGCACAAGCTAAAAAATTAAATGAAATAAGTGAAATAAATATATTTAAAGATGATAATACTGTAATTCATTTTAAAAAACCAACATTAGAATATTCATTTAAAGAAAAAGTATCATTTGTTTCTGGATTACATGAAACTAAAAATATAAAAGAATTATTACCTGCAATTATTAAACAATTAGGACCAAAACAATTTGAATTTATGAAAGAATATGCTGAAACTTTAAAGTCAAAAGATAATAAAAATGAAAAAATTGATGAAGCACCTGAATTAGTTGAAGATTTTGAAAGTGTTTCTAAAAAAGATGATAAGAAAGATAAAAAAGAAAAAAAAAAGGAAAAAAAAGCTGCTAAAAAAGCAGAAAAAGAAGAAAAGAAAAATGAAGAAATGAAAAATGAAGATAAAAAAAATGAAGAAAAAAAAGAATAATATTTTTTTTTTTTTATTTGGTTTTTTTTTAAAAATTTTATTAAAATTTTTGTAATATTTTTCTCAAAAAATTGTTTTTTATATCTAATTTCAAATAAATTAAAAATAATTTTTTTTTGAAAATATTTTGAATCATAAAATTAAAAATATTTATATATTTAAAATTCGTCTATATTACATAGTGAAATTAAAAAAGAATATTTAAAACAATTTTATTATTTTTAATTTAATTATTAAATCAATTTTTTATTTTTTTAAATTAAATGGATAAATTTTGTATAAATATTTGCAATTTCTTTTTTTATTCAATTAGTATTTTATTTACACCTTTCAAAATAATTTGTAGGGTTTTAACTAATTTTTTTCAAAGACCTTATTCATTTTTGTTTTTTATAAATCATTTTATTTTAATAACTCCTTCAATATTATTGTTAGTTACTTTCATAAATAATAATGATAATATTAGAAAAAGGCATATTACTAAATATTATTATTTTCAACTTTTTTCTTTTGGATTAAATTATTTTTTTAATTTCATAATATATTCTTTATATCAAGAACATAATTTAAATTATGGAAATAAGAAAAAAATAACAGTTATGAGATTATCAAAAATAATTAAAAATTACATTTCAAATCATTATATTATATTTGTAATTTTAATTTTATATTTCATTAATATATTAATTTCTATTTTTATAATGGTAAAACTTTGGAATTTATATTATTTATATATTGAAAGAGATTTTCTTATTCTTGCATCTATTATCAATATATGCTTTTCTGGAGGATATATTTTTTTATATATTTTTTTAATTTTTATTCTTTTTTGTTCAGTTAAAAATTGTTGTATTTTTGGTTTATGTAGTAATAAAACTTTAAAGCATTATATTAATTTTAATAATTTAAATTTATATTTGAAAATAAGTCTTAATTTTTTCCAATTTATTGGAGCTTTTGATTATGAAAAATTATTTATTGAAGATTTATCCAGTTCAAGTACAATATTGAATAAGAATAATAAAATAATAATTAGTCAAGAAAAATCAGAAATAAGTTAAAAAAAATGAATTTATTTAATATAAATCATAAATAAAGATTTATTATTATTCTTTCTTTGATATTGTAAAATATTAATTAATTTATTTTGATGATATATAATCATTCAAATTTTTTAAATTTTCTATTTTTTAATTTTTAAACTCTGATTAAATCATTATTGCTTATATTTTTAGTGAAATATTAAAAAATTAATTATTAAGTAATTTTCATTTTCCTTATTTTTCAATAATTTTATTTTTAAATAAATTATTAAAAGCATAAAATTTTTATTGTTGTTTTATTAATTTTTTATATTTTTTTGAAATTTAAATAACATTTATTGTAATTATAAATATTATTGTATTCCCTATAATATTGATTTCTTTATTTAACTTTTGAATAATATATATTCCATTCTATTTTAATTCTAATTTATTTATTTAAATAATTTTTTTGTAAGAAAAAATTTTATTATTTAAATTATAAAAAAAAAACTTCTAAAAATGCAAATGAATAAATATTTATTATCAAATAATAATGATAATATAACTCAATCATCAGAGCCTTCTTCAGATGAGGAAAGTGAAAATGCAGATTCACTTGAAGATGTAATTGAAATAAACGTATTTTATAATGGGAAAAATCTTAAAATTGCATATAATAAAGAAAATCAATTTAGTGAATTTTATGAATTATTAAGAGAAATTTTAGAAAATAAAATAACTCTTGAAAATTATGATATAATATATAAATTAAATAAAATATCACCTGATGAAGATAGACCAATTTCAGATATTTTACTAGATGATGATAATGAACCATCATTTATTTTAAAAAAAAAACAAAAGTTTATTAAGCCTCCTTCATATAGAGATACAACAGTTTTAATATCTTTTTTCCCTTCTTTTATGGATTTAGCAGAACAAATGAATAATTTTTTTGATTCACAAAAAGAAGATACTGATTTTACAGTTAATTATAAAGATAATTGCTGTAGTATTATATTTAGAGAACCTGAAAAAGCTTTTACTTTTATTACTTTTTTAACTCAATTAAAATTTACTAATCAAATATATAAAAAAATGAAAATTGATATTAAATATAAAATTAAAGATTATAATAATATAAAAAATTCAAGTAAAAATAATAATAAATCAAAAGGAAATAAAGTATTTAAAATAATAAATCCAATTAAAAAAGTTAGTAAATTATCACAAACAAATCTTAATTTTGTAGGACTAAAAAAATATTTACCAAATGTTCAAAATTTTTCTCAAAAAATTTTTAGTGAAAATACAAGTAAATTGAATGAAAAATATGTACCTAATTTTACTTCAGTTGCTAAAAGTCAAAATTTTTCAAATTATTCATTTTATAATAATAATGTTAATAATTTTAATAATAAAAACAAAAAAAACTTTTTGAATGAAACATCTATTAATACTCATAAAAAGAAAAAATTTTATTTATTAAATAGTGGTCAAATTGTAAATTAAATTTAATTATTTTATATCTTTATTCATATTATATCATCATTTTTATTCAAAATCAAAACATTAAATTTTAAAATACTATTTTTTATATATATTAATATTTATATAATATTAATATTTAATCTTCATTTTCATCACTATATTCTCCAGATTCATTTTCTTCATAGAAAATATTTTCATCATCTTTTTCCATTCTTTTCCTTTCATTTATATATCTTTCAATTTCTTTTCTTTTCCTTTCTTCTTCTTCAGCATCTTCTTTTAATTTTTTAATCAATTCAATTTTTAAATTATGATTTTTTAATTCAGGAAAATTATATAATTTTTTAATATTTTTTTTTTGTTTCAAGTTAATTATTTCTTCTAATTTCTCTATTAAATTCTCATAATCCTTTTTTACTCCTTTTAATTTCTTTAATTCAAAATATTTTTTAGAAATTAAAAAAATCAATTCAAAAAATTCATATTCTATAATTTCATTATCAAATAATTTTTCTAAATAATTTAAAATTTCAATTGATTTTTCTTTAATTTTTTCAGGTTCAAATGTAATTTTTTCTTTAAAGAAATATTGAATTAATTCAATTAAATCAAGTTTACTAGGATATAGTCTCATTAATAAAGCACTTTTTTTAAAAAAATGATTATAAATAAATCTATAAGAAATAGTCTGATCATTAATTGATGGATTATCAGTTGATAAATAATATAATTTTTTAAACATAGCTTGAATTTTTGAATAATAATTATACATAAATTCATGTATTTGAAATCTTTCATGAATTTTCTTTTTTGATTCTCCAAATTGAGTACTATCAAATGATGAATCAAATCTATTTAAAGAATTTCTTTTTGTATTTTTCTTCTTTGGAGGAATTAAAGAATCAATAACTTTTTTTAATTTTTGACTTAACGGACTTTTTATTTTTAAAAATCTTAAATAACTAGCTCTTACAAGACATTCATTGAAAAATCTAGGTAAAATAATATGATTTTTAAAATGAATTGAATTTTCAGTTCTTTTTTCAATTGAAAGATTTTTGAAATAACTAGGAATTTCTTTATCTCTATAATAATATCTTAAATAACTATAATATTGATCAACAAAATTAACTCTTGATTCAATTAATATTCTTTCAATATAATTATAAATTTCAGAAGGTTCATTTATTTGATCTGGAACTTGATAAATATTATAATAATGATTATTACCATTATAATAAAATTTATCAAAATCTGATATTGTTAAATCTGCACCAATAATATTACCTTCTCTTAAAATAATCCAAACATCTTTCATTGAAATACAAAATGAAACATCATTTGATTTTGGATTTTCTCTAATTAAAAAGTTAATTCCAATATTATTTGAACCAAGATATTTACTTAATTTTCTTGTTGAGGTTTTTTTTTTTGGATTTTCTGGAATAATTTTAGAAGAATTAAAATCATCAATTTCTTTTATTTCTCCTGATGCAATATTTAATAATACTGAATAACATTTTTTAATATCTGATAATTGTCTTAATAATATATTTTCTATTTCTTTTATATCTTCAAATAAATTCTCATCTTGTAAAATTATATCATTTAAATCTAAAAATGGATCATATCTATTTAAACTTTTATATTTTGGATAATCATTAATTATATTATTTTTTATTATTCCTTTTATATTTTCTTTAAATGTAGTTACAACTTCACTTTCTACATTATTAATTCCCATTAAATTTTTATTTTTTATTGATTCTTTATTTGGAATTATTGATTTTTTTTTTTCAAAATTTGAAACATTTAATGATATCATACTCATTTTTTTTGAATTATTTCCCACAGATTTTAATTGTAATTTCCTTTGTTTATCTTCTTCTTTTTCTAACTCTTCTCTTTTTTCTCTTTCAATTGTTAAAATATCATTTTTTAATTGTAAAAAATTATTATATAATAAATCACAAGTTAAACTAGATAATTGATTATCAAAATCAATCATTCTATCTTTTTCAAATCTTCCAATATATTTTTTTCCATCTTCAAATAAAAAAGTTCCAAAACCATCTTTCATATTATTTTTCCATTCTCCTTCATAAACACTTCCATTTGCATAAAAAAAGATTCCAAATCCATTTCTAACACCATTATCCCATTGACCAATATATCTATTTCTCAATAATTTTAATTCTCCTTTAGGTTCAAACCAAATATGTATACCACTTCCATTTTGTAAATTATTTTTCCAATTTCCAATATATTTTTCTAATAAATCATACCAAATCATATAACCATATCCTTCAATATTATTATTATTAAAATAACCTTCATATATATTCCCATTATCCCATTTTAATTTACCTAATCCATGAATATTACCATTTAACCATTCTCCATTATATTCCATTGATAATCTTTTCATTATTCCTTTTCCATTTTTTAAACCATTTTTCCAATATCCTTCATATGAAGTTCCATCTAATGATTTATATATTCCATAACCATCTCTTAATCCATTATATAAACTACCAACATATGTTGCTCCTGTTGGAAAAATATATTTCCCTGTTCCTGTTATTTTATTATTATGTATTTCTCCTATATATTTTGTCCCATCTTGAAATATTAAAATACTTTCTTCTTTGTTCATTTCACTTTCTAACATACCATGTTTTATTGTTCCTTCATATATTATGTTATTTGAAAATTTTATTTTTCCTTTTCCTGATAATGTTTCATACCATAATTCACTCCCTATTTCTTCTATTATTTTTTTTGGAATATCTGTTTCTATTATTATATTTTCTAGAAGTTTATATGAAAGAAAATTTTCATCTGTCTTTATTTTTTCTGTTTCATTATTTTGCTCTTTTTCATTATCATTATCTGTCATTAGTTATATTATTTATTGAATAATTATTATTTAAAATTAGAATAAAATAATAATATATTACAAATATATAAAATGATAAATATGAATTTTAGAATGGCTAAAATTTAAAAAGAATTTATCTTTTTATTTATAAAAAAAATATTTTTATCATCATGAAAATATTATAAATATTTATTAATATTAAAATGTATTTTTATTTCAAAAATAAAAAGAATTAATATAAATAAATAAATAAATATAACTTCCAAAATAGAATAAAAAAAAATGGGAGGTTGTTGTGGAAGAGATTTTACAGATCAAGAAATAGACGATGCAAAAACATTAAATGATATAATAGAAATTTTAAATAAAAGAAGAGAAAATTTCCCAACAGAAATATCTCAAATAGAAGGATATTTAGAAGATCCAAATAAAGAAGTAGATGTAATAGATGTAAAAGGAATATCACCAGAAATTTTAGAAAAAAGAGTTCCTTTCTTAAAAGATTTAGATAATGCTTATGCTAAAGTTGCTGAAACTTTATATAAAAATCTTTCTCTTCCTTTAAATGATACTAAAAATTATGTTACTGATATTGTTTCTCATTATTTTCAAACTTATGATCCTAATGGAGATTTACCAAAAGATATTACTAAATTTGAAGAATTTGTTGAAAATAATAAAAAAAATTCTAGTTAAAAAATTAATTTTTTTAAATTATTTAATATTTGATATTTTAAATTATTTAAAATGAAATTATTTGATTATCTATTTATTATTAAATTTTTTATTTATTTTTTTATTCATATTTTTCCCTTTATCTTTTTAAAAATTTTTTAATTTGTAAAAAAAAATCTACAACTATAGAAAAATTAAAATATATAATTTTCATATAATTTTTTTTAAAAATTGATTCAATGAGTACATCTCAAGGTTATCAAACAAAAAGAAAAAATATTACTGATAAAGAAATCCAAGACTTCTTTTTTATGATAGAAGATAAATTTGATGGAAATCAAAAAAAAATAGAACAATTTATAGACTTAATAAAAGAATATAATTCCCAAAAGTAAAATTAATAAATAATAAAAAATATTTTAGTGAAGACGACTTATTACAAAAATTAAAAGAATTATTTTCCTCTCATCCAATTTTGATTTTAGAATTAAATAAACTTCTTCCAAAATCAAATAGATTACCATTACTTAATCAAGAAAATGCAGATAATTTTTTAAAAAAAATTAAAAATAGAGATGAAGGAACTTTTAAAGAAGTAATGAAGACAATATTATCATATAAAAATGAGGAAATAACACAAGAAAAAGTAGTAACTCGTTTTGAAGAATTATTAAGTAGATATCCAGATTTATTAGAAGAAGCATATTTATTTACAGATTATAAAAAAATTAATTCTGCAAATTATAAAAAAAATATTAATAATAAAAATATATATAATAATACAAATAATCCATCATCTTCAAATAGAAATGAAAAAAAAAATTATTCTTCAATTATAAATAATGAAAAACACAATATGATAAAATATAGAGATATGAATCAATCAACTCCAAAAATTCAAGCAAGTCCTGATTATTTATTTTTTAAAAGTTTAAAAGAAATTTTTGTTCCAAATATTTATAATACAATAATTAAATTATTACATTTATATAACGAAGGTATTTTATCACAATATGAATTCATTCAAATGATTGAACCATATTTTACTAATCAATTAGATTTATTTAATATATTTAAAACTTTAACTTATTCAAAAATGATGAATAGAAGACAATTTGCAATATTTAATAGACCAATGTGTGAAATGGATTTTTCAAGTATAATATATTTTTTTATTTTATAAAATAGAAACCAAAAGAGTAGCAAGTTATTATGAAATCCCCAAAGAATATCCTAATAGAATTTCAAGTGGAAGAAGTGAAATTGAACAAACTATATTAAATGATAGATTAATCACTATTCCTACTGGAAGTGAAGATGATAAAAATCCTATGAAAAAAAATCATTATGAAGAAAATTTATTTAGATTTGAAGATCAAAGATATGAAATTGATATTGTTTTAGAAAATTTTAAATTTGTTGTAGATTCTTTAGAAAATTTAAAACAAAAATTAGAAAATGAAAAAATAGAACAATTAAATTTAGAACAATTAACACATGAAATTGGTAAAAATAATGTTACTTTTATTACTAGATTTTATCAAACATATAGTAATAAAATAATACAAAGTTTATTAAGTCATCCAAAAAAAACAATTGATATAATTTTAAATAGATTTAATAAAAGAATAGAAGAAAAACAAAATCAAAAAGAAGAAACTGAAAAAAATAATAAATCATCTTTTGATAGATTTTATTCAAAATCTTTTGATTATCGGTCATTTAAATTCAAAAATTTTGATAAAAAAAATAATAATGCTAAAGCATTTTTAAAAGAAGTTTTAAATAGAAAAAAGGATAAATTAACAACATCAAATTCAAATGTATTAAAAGGAGGGACTGATAATAGTGAATTTTTTACAACTTTAAATTTAAAATATCAAGATGATGATTTATTAAAAAAAACAAAAGATTTATCAAATCCTATTTTATTAAATAATATTAATTTAGATTCTATGAGAAAAAAATTACCTGAATTAAAAATTATTTTTGAAAATATAGATATATTAAAATTAACAATTGCAATGATTTATTATCAAATTTATAATAGTAATAATATTGATACAGGAAAAATTAATGAATATTTTAATCCTCTTTTTTTAAATTTATTTGGTTTTGAATTAACAAAATTAACTGATAATTTAAAAAATAATAATACATTTATAAATGATAAAAATTTAAATTATTCAGAAGTCATTGAAAATATTAAAAAAAGAAGAGTATTAAGTGAAAGTGATTATAATAAATTTTATCAATTAGATAATTTAGCAAAAACAATTGAAGATATAAATTTAACAGGAGAAACTTTAGATCAGAAAGATAATTCAGATAATAATTCTTCAATTGAGCAAATTTCATTAACACCTTCTCTTCAAACTCAAGATAATGGAAAAACTTTCAGAGATGTTATTACTTTTAATATTGAAAATAATAATAGTGATTATTCAAATTCCCTTTTTTATCCTCCAAAACAAACTGGTGATGTAATGTTTTATGCAAATGAACATTGTTTTGTTTTTATTAGATATATATTTTGTATTTATGAAAGATTAAACAAATTAAATGAATATTCAACTCAAAATGAAAATACTTTATTAAATAATGAGAATGAAGATGGGAAAAATATTGATATTAATGAATTAAAATTTCAAATTGAATCACCTGATTCATTAGTTTTTAAAAATTATATTATTATTTATAAAGCATTTTTACATAAAAAAGTAATTGAAAATTCTACTATATATGAAGAATTATGCAGAGAAATTTTAAGTAATGAATCTTATTTCCTTTTTAATATGGATAAATTAATTTCTTCTTTAATTAAAACTATGAATACTATAATAACTGATAATTTATCAAAAGAAATTTTAAATTTATTTAAATTTGAAATAACTAGAAAACAAACTCCAAATGAAAAATTATATTTTGCAAATTATATACAATTACTTGGTAATAATTCAACAAATAATTTTAGAATTTTATATAATCCTAAATTAAATATTATGACAATTCATTTAATGGAATTACCAATTGAACAAAATAAAAAAGACTATTATTCACAATTTAAAGATTTTGTTAATAAAACACTTCAAGCTTCATATCAAAAAATGTATAATGATAATCAATCAACTGATGATCCCTTTAATATTTATTTAAAGAGAAATAAAAAAATAATGAAAAAAATAAGAGTTTCTCAAAAACCTGCATATGTTTCAAATAATTTAATTTTTAGATTTGATTATGCTAATAAAAAATTACAATATTTAAAATCTGATTGTGATATTTTGCTTCAAAAAAAAGGACAAATTAATAATAAAAATAGGGTAAAAACTATTATTAATAAAAATCTTAGTTTTCAAGTTTGGATAAATAATATTAAAGATAGACTAAATAAAATATGAACTATTTTAAAAACAACTTATAATTTTTTATAAAAATTATTTTCCCATTTTATTAATCATATATTCTAAATAATATTTTTTTTATTTTTTTAAATTAATTAAATAAAATCTTTTAATATTAATTTTCTTTAAATTTATCATATAATTAATTTAATTAGATAAAAAAGCATTAAAAATAATAATGCGTCATATTAATTCATTTCAAAATATCAAAGATGAACATAAAAACCAAATAGTAAACTTAGAATCAATTAATGCATTTTCATTAAGATTAAAAGATTTTAAAACAGCAACTCCAAAAAATTATAATTTAAATTTATCTTTAAAAAAGAAATCAAAAAATCATCTTCCAATTAAAAAAGAAAATAATAATAAAGTAAAAAAGAATATAAATGAAGAAAAAAGAAATTATAAACTATATAATTATTCACCATCACCAGAAAAAAAAAAACATCAAATAAATATAAAATTAAATATTAATAATGAAATTATAAACAACAATTATTCAGAAAAAAAAAATGAAGGTAAAAAATATGTTTATGATGAATTAATTAAAGATAAAAAGTCTTTGATTTATTCTTTGGAAAAAGAATTATCAGAAATTAAAGATCAAATTAATAATATAGAAAAGAAGAAGAAAAAAAAAAATTCAATTGATAGATGTGAAAAAAAAGTAAAAAACAAATGTCAATTAAGTGAACAGAATTTAAAACAAAACAAAAAAATAAAAAGAACTAAAAAAATATCAAAAAATATGAAGCAATTTTTTCAAAATTTAATATTTAATACAAGTAATTCAAAATCAATTTCAAAAAAAAATAGTTCAAAAAATATTTTCACTTCAAAAAACTTAATTTTAAATACAAGTAATAATTATAATTATTACATTAAAGCAAATAAAAATAAGAATATTAATAATTTTTATCGTGAATCAACAAAAGAAATAGAAATTGATTTAGATAAAAAACATTCAAGAAAAAATTCTTCATCAATCATAAAAAGTAATTCTTTTCTTTATACTTCAAATAATATTAATACAAATAGAAAAAATGATATGTATAAAAGATCAAAATCTCAATTCCAAAATTCATATTTTAATTTTAGTCAATGTAATAATATAATGAATAATAATAATAATTCTAATAATTATGACAATAGAAATATTTTTAATGAATTAGAAAAAATAAAAGATAGAACTAAGTGTTTATTATCAAATTATTTGGAATTTTGTAATAATTAAATAGAATAATTTAATAATGTTTTTATAAATATAATTTATTTATTTTTTAATTTGAAAAAATTTTATAAAAATATTTAAAATATAAAAATATTAAATAATAAAAAAAAAACAAAATAAGCAAAAACAAATTATTAAATATAATAAAAAGTTTTAATAAAAATCACAAAAATCAATTAAAGAAAAAGTTAAAAAAAATAAAAAAAAAAATAATATATAAAAAATTAAAAAAATATAAAAAATAAAACAAAAAATAAAAAAAATTAAATGTCATCTTTAGGGAGTTCAATAAATAACCAAATGGCATCAAGATTTTCAAATATTGAATTAAACAATTCAAATTTACAAAAAAGGAAATCAAGTACATATCGTATAAAAACATTAATGGGAGATGGTGGAAAATATAAACCAAGTTTATACAAAGTTCAATTTGGTGAAAATAATCCTAATTTAAATGAAAATATTAGATATGGTAATAATATGATAAAAACAACAAGATATAATTTAATAACTTTAATTCCAAAAAATTTATTTTTTCAATTTACAAGAGCTTCAAATATTTATTTTTTATTTATTTCAATTTTAACTTGTTTACCTTTTTCACCAAAAGAACCTTCATCAATGATAGGTACATTTATTTTTGTTTTATTTTTTACTATGTTAAAAGATGCAATTGAAGATTTTGGAAGATATCAACAAGATAAAAAAGCAAATAATAAACCAGTTTTTGTTTTTTCAAAAGGAAATTGGAATGAAGAAAAATGTTTTAAATTAAAACCTGGTGATTTAATTAAATTAAATGAAGGTGAAGAATGCTCTTGTGATATTTTAATATTAAAAAGTTCCAATAATGGAGGTTATATTTTTTTAGATACTAAAAATTTAGATGGTGAAACAAATTTAAAGGAAAAAAGTTCTTTAGAAGAATTAAAAGATTGTAAAATGGATAATAATGAATTAAAACAAATTAATGGTTGTATTGAAACTACTGATTCAAATTCTAATTTAAATGAATGGGAAGGATTAATGAGATATAATGATAAAAATGAAATTTATTGTAGTTTAAAAAATATGATTTTAAAAGGTTCTATTTTAAAAAATACTAATTTTGTTATTGGAATTGTAATTTATGCTGGTCATTATACAAAAATAATGAAAAATTCAAGAAATTATATTCATAAAACTTCAAAAATTATTAAAACAATGAATAAAATTATGTATTCTTTATTTGCTTTTACTGTTAGTGCATGTATTATTTTTTCTGTTTGTAATGTTAAATTTGTTGATAAATATGCTAATTCTTATACTTATATTTTTTATTTATATGATTCATCAAAGGGAAAAAATAGATTAGGGATAAGATTAATATTAAATTTTTTTACTTTTATTGTTGCATATGCCCAAATAATTCCAATTTCTTTATATGTAGTAATGGAAATGATAAAATTATTTCAAGGTCTTTTAATTAATTATGATTATGAAATTTATGATGTTGTAATTGATAAACCAGCATCTTGTAGAGAAAGTGGTTTAATTGAAGAATTAGGACAAATTGATTTTATTTTCTCAGATAAAACAGGAACTTTAACACAAAATATTATGGAATTTAAAAAATGTTTTGTTAATGGAAAAATATATGGTGTTAGTCATGAAAAAAATGAATGTTCAGATGCTAAACATACTATTAATGGTGATTACAAAGCTTATCATAGATTAGCAAATAAACCATATAATGAAGATGAAAAAGAAGATAAAGAAAAATTAAATTTATTTTTTATTTTATTAAGTACATGTCATGAAGTTTTTCCTGAAAAAGATGGAAATAAAATAAAATATCAAGGAAGTTCACCTGATGATTTAGCATTAGTAAAAGGAGCTCAACAAATTGGATATGAATTTCAAGAAAAAAATTTTAATGAAATAAAAATACATAATGAAATATATAATCAAGATTTTTTCTTTGAATTATTATGTACAATACCATTTGATTCAGAAAGAAAAAGAATGAGTGTAATATTAAAAAATAAAAAAGATGAAAAAGTATATATTTTTACAAAAGGAAGTGATGGTATTATGTTACAAGGTGTCCCTCCAAAATTACCAATAATAAATGAATTTACATATGAAACAGAAGAAGAACAAGTAGATCAAATTTTATCAAAATTTGCAAAAGAAGGTCTTCGAATATTAGTAATGGGATATAGAGAATTGGAAAATAATTTAATTAATAAATGGTTAGAAAAATTTGATGAAACAAGAAAAAAAAATCCAGGATATTTACAAGATATATATGATGAAATAGAAAAAGATTTAATTTTTTGTGGAATAACAGCAATAGAAGATAAATTACAAGAGGATGTTCCAGATACAATACATGAATTAATGACATGTGGTATTAGAATATGGGTTTTAACAGGAGATAAACAAGACACAGCAGAACAAATTGGACGTCAGTGTCATTTAATTGAAGAAGAAATGAGATTATTTAATTTATCTACTCCTGATGGTAATAAAGCTGATTTATATGAAAAATTAAGTGCTTTAGTAGAACAATTTGATTTAGAACAATTTTTAGAAGAAACCAAAATTGATTTAGATCAAATTATGGATACATTATGTGAAGAAGGTACATTAGAAGAACAAATAGGAAGTATTTCTCTTATAATTGATGGTGTTACTTTAAATAATATTTTAGAAGATAAACATCTTAGAAAAATGTTTTTTTTACTCGGAGTAATATCTAAAAGTGTAATATGTTGCCGTGTATCTCCAAAACAAAAAAGTGATGTTGTTAGGTTAGCAAAATATAGTGGAGAATTTGTAACATTATCAATAGGTGATGGAGCAAATGATGTACCAATGATATTAGAAGCATCAATTGGAGTTGGTATACAAGGTAAAGAAGGTACTCAAGCTGTGAGAAGTGCTGATTATTCAATTGGACAATTTCGTTTTTTAGAAAAGTTAATTTTATATTATGGAAGAAATGGTTATATTAAAATTTCAAAATATATTTGTTATTATTTTTACAAAAATATTATTTTAGTTGTTACTGAATTATTATTTGTTTTCATTAATGGTTTCTCAGGACAAATCTTTTTCCCTGATTGGTATGGTACAATGTTTAATGCAGTATTCACTTCATGGCCTTGTTTATTTGTTTTTGCTTATGAAAAAGAACATGATGTTTTAACATGTAAAAAATTTCCTATTTTATATAGAGCAGGACCTAAAAATGTATTTTTTAATTTGAAAATTTTTTGGATTTATGTTATTTATGGTTTAATTCATTCAGTTCTTTGTTTTTGTTTACCTGCTTTTGGTTTGACTGGAATTGTTGATGATAAAGGACAAACATTAAATAATTGGAGAATTGCAACTGTAAGTTTTACTTTAGTAATTCATGTTGTTTCTATGAAATTATTAATTATCAGTGAATTTTGGAATATTTTTTCTATTGGTTTTACTATTCTTTCTGTTATTATTTATTATATTATTATTATTTTTTTATGTATTCCTGCTATTGGAAGGATTTTTCAACCTGAAATTATAGGTATATTTTGGGATATTTTTAAAAATATAAAATGTATTATTATTATAATTTGTGGACCTTTTTTAATATTACTTCCTGATATTATATTAAAACAAATTTTTTTTACTTTTATACCTAATCCAAATGAATACTTAAAAAAATTTTTTTATGACCCTGATTTTAAAAAAATTATATCAACTGAAAATATTTCAACAAATAGAAAAGGGAAAATTCAAGTTAAAAGGGTTTCTAAAGTTTATACAATGGGTGTAATTTCTGAATCATCTAAAACAAATAAAAGATCTTCAGTAATGCAATCAAATATTAAAATACCTCTTTCTAAATTTGATAATGATAATAATAATACTAGAAATCCACTTAAGACAGTAGAAGAAATATCAAATGGAACTAAAAATGACAATTTTTTAGACAAATTAAATAACAAAAAAACATATTATAATAGTAAAGGCAATATAAAAAATAATAATGCATTTAATGCATATAGTGATAAAATTTATAGAAATTTTATGATGAGTGAAAATACAGAAGTTATACCTGAAAATCCAAATGAAATAGGGAATAATAAAGCTATACCTCAAAATTTTCAAACAATTAAAGATAATGGTTCTAGTAATTTAGATAGTTCTAAAAATAGCAATAATAGTAATGAAGATCCACAAAATGATTATAATACTAAAACAAGTAAAAGACAATTAAAAAATTAGCATATTATGATTTAATAAAATACACATTTGTTTATTATATATTATATGCCTAAATGTAATTAATCAATAAAAAGTTATAAATAATTAATATTAATTTTTAATAGAAAAATTCTATATAAAAAATTTATTAACTGAATTACAAAATCAAAGAATAATAAATGAATATACAAAAATCCAAAATAAATAAACCTTTCCATAAAAAGCATTACATTCAAATGTATATCCATCATGCTTACTCTTAGCTTCATATTTTACACCAAGCCAATAACAAAAATTTAATCCATGTCCATAATAATAACAACAAGAATTAGTTTTAGTAGAACTATCAGAACAATCTTTTTTCCTAGTAGGATTTTCTTTACCACAAAAATATCTATCTTCAATAGTTAATTTCCAATTAGAATCCATAAAAGTACTTCCTAAACCACAATCAATTTCATATGTATTTTTATCATAATTTATATGTAAGTTACCTAAATATTCTGTAAATTTATATGGATAACAAATACTATTAAGTGATGTGTTATTTAATGGTTTTAAGTGACAACAATATGTTCCATTTATTGTTTTTCTTAAACAATCCATTTTGTCATTTGTAACTTCACCTAAAACACATGATGATGTTGGTTGACATTTTGATCTTTGAATTTGAATTAGTATCATTATTAATGTTGGTAAATATAATTTTGACATTATTATTTTAAAAGAATATATTATTATTATTTATTATTCTATTTATTTATATTAATATTTTTTCAAAAGAATTAAAATAAATAGTTTAAGTTATTTATAAAATGTTTAAAATTTAATTATAATATAGTAACTATTATTTATAATAAACCATATATAAATAAAATTATTAAAATATACTCATATATATAAATTTATTTTTTTAAATTATTTTTAATTTTTTAATTTAAATTAAATTTATGTTAAAATTTACCGAATGTTATTGTCCTATTTGTTCAATAAATTTTAATGAAAATAAAAATGAACCTCGAATTTTAATAAAATGTGGGCATAGTATATGTATAAACTGTTTAAAAGAAAAGATAAATAATGATGAAAAAATATTAATATGTCCTCTTGATAATATTAAATATGAAAATATAAATTCAGTTGAAATTTTTCCTAAAAATTTAGCATTAATAGAATTATTTAGAAATAAAAAAATAGAATATTTAACTTCACCTCAACCAAAAGTTAAATCAAATAAATTAAAATTAATAGAAAGTATAAAAAAAATAAGTGATAAGAAAACAAATATAAAACAACTTTGTAAAATTCATCCTAATAAAAATTTAGAAATTATTTGTTTAGATGATAAATGTAAAATATGTACAAATTGTGCTTTATTTGGAGAACATAAAAATCATAATATTATTAATATAGATGATTTTGAAAAAGAAATTGAAATTAAATCTGAATTATTAATTAATTTATTTGATATAATAGAAAAAAAATTTAAAGATTTAAATTTAAATTTAGTTAATGAATTTAAATATGATAATATATTAAAAATTATTAATGATAAAATAAATTATATTTCTAATTTGATAAATTCATTTGAGAAAAAAATGATTATTAAAATTAAAAATGATGGAGAAAAATATCAAGAAGAAATAAAAAATAAATTTAATTTTTTAACTGAAAAAATTTTATTTTTTAAATCAATACCAAATAATTTAAAAATAACAATTGAAAAATGGAAAAAATTAGTTCAAAATAAATTAAATATATTAAATGTAATCTCTGATAAAGAATTAGATTGTTCTATTTTAATAGAAAGTGAAAAAGAAAATGGATATAATTCTCTTATAGAAAAAGGTAATTCAATAATTAATGAATATGAATCAGTGAATTTATTTCCTTATAATGAAATAATAAATGAAATAAATAAATTTTCAATTTCATTTGATGAAAATAATTTCTTATTAAAATCATTTATAATAATTGATAAAGAAATTAATTTTACTGAAATATTTAATAAAATAAAATTAGAATCTTCAAAATCTCAAAATCCAAAAGCAAGTATTTCAGATTTTTCAAATGAAATAATAACAAATAATTTAAAAGAATTAAAAGATTCAAATTTATCTCAAATGAAAAATGATTTTATAATTGATTTAGGAAAGGACAAAAATAATTTATTTAGTTTAAATGAATATGACAATTTTTTAAATATAAGTGATGATATAATATTTCCATACATTCAAGATATTCCAAAATTAAATTTAAAACAAAATAAAAGTACTACTCATTTAAATAATAAGAAAAATAAGAATTTAAAAATGTTAAAATCTAAAACAAGTAGATCTCCAACTCCAAATAAAGATAAAGTGATTTATATAAAGCAACAATTTAAAAATAATATAGTTAATTTAAGTAGATATAAATTATGTGATGATGGTGCATTATTAATTTCTAAATATTTAGAAAAAAATAAATTAAAAATTTTAGAATTGAAATTAACTAAATGTGAAATCAGTGATTTTGGAATTCAAAATATTTTAAAAAAAATTATTGAATGTTCAAATTTAGTTTCTTTTAATATTTCTAATAATTTAATTAGTGATAAATCTACTGATTTAATCATTGAAACATTAGTAAAGAATAAATCTTTAAAAATTGTTTATCTTTCTAATAATAAATTTTCAGTCCAAGTTAAAGAGAAAATTAGAACATATAATAAAAATGGCAAACTTAAAATATTTATTTAAATTATAGAATATTATTTATTATAAATATTTATGTTAAATAAAAAATAATTATCATTAATTATACTTAAAATTTAATAAAGAATTATAACTATATATTATATTCGGTAATGATATTATATTTTTATATAGTTAATAATAAAATACTATTCAGTACAACGAAATAATAAGTTTATGTAATGAAAATATATATATTATCATTTGAATCAATTTGTAGGTTTAAAATTTATAAAAATAAATGTTCTTTTTTTCATTACCTATTTTTTTTAAATTATATCATATTAATTATTTTTAATATTTTTTCTAATATATTTTTTTATTTAAATTTATTTTAAAAATTTTAATATATTGAACATCCATCATCATTATCATTATCATATTTTTTAATTGCAATGATTTTATGTAATCGACTACATATTGTACAATTAATTTCTTTTTGGTCTTTATTTAAACAATCATGACAAGCTATATGTTTAAATGTTTTAATATCAAAAATATCGTTAAATTCTTTATCTTTTAATTCTAATTTATAAAAAATAGATTTGTTTGTATATTTTTGAAAACATATTGAACATTTTTGAATCCAATTATTTGAAATTACTTTTTTAAATACTTTTTGAAATGATTTATATTTATCATTTATTAAAATTGTTTTATATAAAGTAATATAATCATCGAAACTAAATTGATAACCACAATAACAATTTTCAAAAATTGAAGTTTTTAACTGTTCTTTTTCCATTTTTTCATATTCATTAATAAGTAAAAATTGGAAATATTTTTGGAAACATTGTTCAGAGCATAAAATACATCCACAAGGTAAATAAAAAGCATTAGTTGAAGAATTTATATTATTTTGACATTCAGCACAAATTTTTTTTTTTATGATTTTAATATAATCATTTATAGATTTTCCAGTTAAAGAAATTACTTCTAATAAATCATATGATTTATTATGAATTATACATTTTAATTTACTAAAATAATTTGAAAAAATACCATTAATATTTAAGATATTATTGGAACTATAATTTGTGATTTGAGATAAATAATTCATATAAATTCCAAACATTTGATTATCTATTTCATTAATTAAACATTTTAAACATAAATTTAATTTATTATTTTTTGATATATTTTTAAAACAAAATACACATATTGAATCATTATTATTTTGTTTATTTTCAAATTCATTTACATAAACAATATCATTTTTTTTTGAATTATTTTTATTAATTGAACTAGTTGAATTAATATTTCTTAATTGATTTAATTCATTTATATTAATAACTTTTAAATTTATTGTTTTGTATGCATAAATATTAAAAAATTTAATGTATTGATTAAAATATTTTTCATCATATAAAATGTCATAATGTGTGACTCTAAATAAAACATTTATTTTTGGTTTATTGGGCAAACCACATTTAAATAATTTTTCACAAACTGTTTCACCTCTTTCAAAATTATACATAATTATATTTAAATCAATTCTAAAAATAAAAGGAGTTAAATAAACAACAATTTTTTCTGCATCTTCATCCATTTTAAGTAATTCTTTTTCAAAAAATTGTGCATATAAAAATTCATTTTTTTCAGTAATAAATTGATCAGGTAATAAATTTCCTATTTTTAAAGCAAAATCAGGACTATAAACTTTATTTTTATTTTCTAAAATATATTCATATATTAAAAATCTCATAAAAAATATCATTCCTTTATCAAAAGCAATACAAAAATTAAATATTTTAATTAAAATTTCATAAGAATTTCCTTCATTATTATCCAATGAATTAAATAGAACATATAAAATTTGAATAATTAAATTTTTATCTATTTTGGAAATATATTCTTTAATATAAAGATTATTTGAAACATATTTATTATTAATATTTATTTTATCATTAAATAATATTATTATTTCTTTAAGTAACATTATATTATTTGTAAAAATAATATTTTCAAATAATGAAAAAATAATGGCTCTATAAAAACAATTTCCATCCCCATTTATTTTTCTCCATCTATAAACATAATTTTGTAATAATAAAATATGATCTATCATTTCTTCTTTATAAGTTTGATCAAAAACAAAATTAGATTCTACTAAATTTTCAACTGTACTTATTGGTCCAATTGTAAATGTTAAATCAGGATGTTTAAATACATAATTTAAATTACATTTTTGAATTGAATTATTTAATTGTGAATATTCTTTTAAATTTATTTCTTCTATCATTTTTTGAATATTAGTTTCTATATATAATATATTTGAATCATTAGTATATAACCAATCAATAGGATTTAAATAATCTTTTTTTTGGAAATTTTGAGAATTTTGTTTTGAAATAAAATTATCATTTTGAAGATCATTTTTTGATAAAGATGATTTATTTAGAATTCTTACATCTTTAGAAGATGTAGTTTGTGAATTTTTTTCATTGAAAATTTCATCATATTTTGATGAGTTTGAATTTGATTTATTTATATCTATAAAATGTTCATTTTGGTTTAGAGTATTTTTTTCATCTAAACTATTATCATTATTTACATTTTGAATGTTGACATCTTTTAAATTATTTATTGTATCATCTATTATTTTATCTGTTGGAAATGTTGTAAAATTTTTCATTTTTTCTTTATTTTTAAAAATAAAATTTTGTATAATTTATTTTATATATTTTATGAAAATAATATAAATTAATAATATATGGGAAATTTAGATAATTATTTATGAGAAATAATTTAATTTATATTAAAAAAAATTAATTTAATAAATCAATGATCTTTTTAAGAACTTTTTATAATTAATCTTCTAATTTTCAATATTTGAAATATCTTATTTCCTAATCATATCATTAAAACAATCTTTAGATACAATTAAAT
>JAJJLH010002398.1:0-23268 GCA_023806865.1 Isotricha sp. YL-2021a | reverse complement strand
TAGAATTTATAATAAAAATAGTATATAAAAATGAATTATAATCATTGTTTTCTACATGATTTATATTTTCATATGATTCATTAATTTTAATAATATTAAATTCCTCAGATTCCATTTTTTTAAAATCAATATTTTTTCCTTTTAAGACATTCAAATAATTGAATTTACATAATGGACAAGAAGTATTTTTTGATTGTATTATATATTGATATAGACAAAAAAAATGAAAATAATGTTTACAAGGTGTAATACAAATATCATTTTTTTCATCATATTTTCCTAAGCATATTGAACAAATTTCATTTTGGTTAAATTTTTGTTGAGAAAAATTTATTTTTTTAATTTCATTTTTTATAATATATTTGATTTTATTTTCAAGAAGATTTTTTTTTTTAATTCATAATTATTGTTAATATTATTTGTGATGAGGTATATTGTTCTTATTTGATTTTCTCTAATTCTTTTTCTTACTATAATTATAAGAATATATACACATGCAATAAAAATTAAAATAGAATTTATAATAAAAATAGTATATAAAAATGAATTATGAACACAATAAAAATTATTTGGATTGTTTTTACAGAATTTTTGATAATTCATATTTTGTTTTCTGTTTGAGTTATCTAAAGATATGGAATTTATATTATTTATGATAATAAAAAAAATAAAAACCATATTTTTTAACATTATTCTTTGATATGATTAATTATATAAAAAATAAAATTTTAAATAATAAATAAAAATAATATTATTAATTTATTACAATTATTGAATTTAAGATTAAATATTAAAATATTATTTTTTTTAAACAATTAATCATTGATTAAATTACCATCAATATCAAGTGATAATTCTTTTTTACAAATTATTCCTTGACTTCTTAAAACAAACAAAACAATGATAATTAATAATAAAATAACAAATATTATAATTACAAAAAATTTATTTTCAGAATTTGTATTATTATTTTGATTAGTATTATAATGAATTGAAGCTTCAACTAATTCATAAAAATAAGTATAATTTGTTTCATTAATATTATTTGCTTTTATAAATGCATATCCTTTTTCTGTTTTTTCTTCAGTAGATGTTAAATTATATTTAAAATTTAAAGTAATCTTCTCAATTCCATTTATTATAATTGTAGAAATTGGTTTATTATTCAAAGAATATTCTAATTTATTAAATGATTCATTTGTAATATTTTCTTTACTAAAATATAGTTCATAAGTAGTTTTACTATAAGGATAAATTGGGATAATTTCAAAATTAATACTATTATCATTTGTTTTTGAATCAGTTGAAATCAATTTTGCTTTAATTTCTGATATTTCAATATTTTCTTTAATATATTGATATTGAATTAACATTTCTGTAGAATTTGACTTTATTTTTAATTTTTTATTTTGATTTTTAATATCTATTTGAAAGTGTTTTTCATCATTTATTATATAATTAATAATAATATCATTGTTTTCATTTAATAAAACAAAATGAGAATAATCATTTTTATTTTTTGTAAATATTTGGAAATTTAAATAATTATTTTTATTATTATCATTAATATTATAAAATGAATAAATTTCATCTGAAGTTGTAGTTACATGAAAAAATATATTTTCTTTTGTATCATATGTATTTTTAAATAAAATATTTTTATAAAAATAAGTATATGATAATTCATTAATATTATTTCCTTTAATAAAATAATATCCAATATTATTTTGAATATTTTCAAAATTTAATTTAAATTTATCAGTAATATTTTTTGTGATTGTACCAATTGGATTATTATTTAAAGAAAATATTAATTTTTCATAAATATCTTCATAATCATTATTTCCTAAATAATATAAATCATATTTTGTTTCAGAATTACGAATAAAAGGTATCAATTCAAAAGAAATTGAATTATGTGTGAAATCTATATCTAATATTTTCCCAAATGGTAAAATTATATCTTTTTTTTCTTTAATATATTGATATTGAATTAACATTTCTGTAGAATTTGACTTTATTTTTAATTTTTTATTTTGATTTTTAATATCTATTTGAAAGTGTTTTTCATCATTTATTATATAATTAATAATAATATCATTGTTTTCATTTAATAAAACAAAATGAGAATAATCATTTTTATTTTTTGTAAATATTTGGAAATTTAAATAATTATTTTTATTATTATCATTAATATTATAAAATGAATAAATTTCATCTGAAGTTGTAGTTACATGAAAAAATATATTTTCTTTTGTATCATATGTATTTTTAAATAAAATATTTTTATAAAAATAAGTATATGATAATTCATTAATATTATTTCCTTTAATAAAATAATATCCAATATTATTTTGAATATTTTCAAAATTTAATTTAAATTTATCAGTACTATTTTTTGTGATTGTACCAATTGGATTATTATTTAAAGAAAATATAAATTTTTCATAAATATCTTCATAATCAATTTTTCCTAAATAATATAAATCATATTTTGTTTCAGAATTATTAATTACTGGTGATATTTTCAATGAAATTGAATTATTATTTAAATCAAAATCAAATATTTTTCCAATTGGTAAAATTATATCTTTATTTTCATTAATATATTGATATTGAACATACATTTCTGGAGAAGTTGCATTAAATTTTAAACTTGATTCAATTTCTTCTTCTATATTTATTATAAAATTTCTTGTCGAAGTGACATCTGTTTCAAATAATATTTTATCATCTTTCAATATTGAAATACAAGATTTAGTTGACATAATTTTACTAAATATTATTTGAATACTAATAAATTTATATTTATTTTGATTTGGAGCCAGACTATATAAAATATATTCATTTGGATTTGTTTTTATTTTAAAAAATTTTTTTTCTTCAGTTTCTTCAGAAGCAAATGTTATTTTAAACAAAAATATCAAAATTATTTTTTTTAAAATAGAAACTTTCATATATTATAAAATTATATATTTATATTTTTTTATATGTTACTTCAATAAAGATATATTGATATAAAAAAAATAAATACATTAACTTGATATTATATAAATTTATTATTATTTTATATATTATTTACATTTATGAGTATATTTTAATATTAAATAATTCATTAAAAATAATAATAAAAAAAATTATTAAAATATTAAATAAAATTTAATACCTCTTTAATATTAATTTTAACATGTAAATTTATAATTATTTCAACATATCTAAAAATTGAATAAACAATTTATTTATTATATAAAATAAATATATCTTCATTATATTTCTTCATCAAAATCATCATAACTATCATCAATATAATTATCATTAATCATAATATTATATAACCCACCTCCTCTAAGTGGAGCAGCTAAATTATTAGTATTAATAACATTAACTTTATCTGCATTCATACTATCATTATCTAAATTAATAGCAGCAATTAATTTTTTTTTCATAATTTCTTTAGAAGAATAATCAGGTAATTCTAAATTAAAAAAACAAGTATCTGCTCTTGGGAAACCATCTTTACTTTTTTTATCAATATTATTCTTAATTGTAAAAGTAATTTGATTTTTAATAAATTCATCATTTGTTGATGGTAATCTTTCTTGAGCCCAACAAAATTTAATAAATTTAACTTTTTCATCATCATTTATTTCTGATAATATTTCCCATAACCATTTTACTTTATCTGATTCTGGTTTTAAATCATTTGATAATTTAGTATTTTTTTTTAATAATTCTATATCTACAATTTTATTTCCTGTTACTAATGTTTCAACTTCTTTATATGTTAATAATTTTAATAATGATAATGGGATTATTTCACTTAAACCTTGTTTTATTTTTAATATTTGTTCCTCACTTTCATTTATTCTTGTACTAATTAAAAGAGATAAATATTTTATTTTTTCATTATTATTTTTACTTAAATTAAATTTAATATTATCACCATTTGGTATGAATAATTTTAATGAATTATCAGTTAAATGAGTAGAATAAGTTAAACTCATTTCATCATTATTTTCTTTATCATTATTATTATTATTATTATCATTTAAATTATCATTATTATTATCAGAATCATTAATCATTTTAATCATATTATATAATCCTTCATCAAATTGATAAATATCATTTAAATTAATATCTTCATCAATAATTTTTTTCCAAACTAAACTACATAAATCTAAAGTTAAATGTACACCAGTTCTAATACAAATTCCCATTAAAACTCCTAAAAATTCATATTGTTCTAAAGCAGAATCATCAATATTATTTGGATTAATTGTATATCTATCTTTAAATTCACCTTTTTTCTCTTGATTATTTGAAGTTTCATATAATAAAGGTAAAATTGAATTTAATTCTCTACTTATATCACTAAATAATTGTCTATATGGACCACCAATTCCTTGTACAAATTCATTTTTAAATATTACTTTAAAAGCAACTTTTGGATCACCTGGAAATTTTTTACTTCTAAAATTTGAAATATCTATTTTTTTATATTGATTAAAAGCTTGGAGAAACATACTTTCATTTGATGATAAATTATTTTGTAAAAGTAAATTTGATTCATTATTATTATTATTAATTCCATCATAATTATCTTCATTATAATTATTATTATTAATAATCATTTTGTTTATATCTAATTTTTTTTTCTCTATATTTGATGCAATGTCTAATCTTTCAAATTTTAATTCTGGAATTTGAATTTCTTCTTCTGTATATTCAGTATGTGAAATTACATCATTAATTAAATCATTTTTAATATAATTAAACATTATTCCTCTTGTTGCTGATAAAAATGAAGAAATTGTTTTTGGAAAAGGAATTTGTATAAATTCTCCTGTTTTTAAATTTTTATTTGAATTATCATTATTATCATTTATATTATTATCATTAAAGTAATTAGGTGGTTTTATATATGGTAATGCAGCACTTAAACAATTATTAAAATATTTTATTATTGACCAATAATATCTTATAAAATTTAAAGGACAATTTGATAATGAAATAAAATTATCTATGTGATTTATTTGATTGAAATTTAAAGGAATTATTCTTATTTGAGTTGATGGAAGAATTGAAGAACTTTTTGGAATTGAATTATATTTTGGATTTTTTATTATTTTTCCATCTATTGTTTCTACTATTTTTTCTAGTAAATTTAAATTTAATTTTTCTATTTCATTATTTTTATTATCTAATAATGGTGAAATATTACAATAATCAAACCATAAATCAATTCCTTTATTTGATAATTGAGAAAAAAATTCTATTATATTATCTTTATTTATTAAAGATGATATATTATTTATTTGATTTAATAAATTATTATCAATTTTATTTTCATTTATTATTCTTATTTTTTCTTTTAAATAATCTTCTTCTTTAAGATATAATTGAAGTCTATCATATAAAAATAAATTTAATGGTTTTGAAGTATCATTACATAATAATAAATCATTTCCTTGATAAATTTTATCAACTAAATTAAAAATAATATTAGTTGATTTGATTTTATCTAATAAATCACTCATTTTATCATTCATTAAATTATTAATTTCTTCATTTGTACTTATTAAAGAAGGTTTTGATTGTAAAGGCACAACTTTTTTAGGTTTTTCTTTAGGAAGAACTTTCTTATTTTTATCACAGAAAATACAAAAAGTATTTTCTTTATCATTATCCATTTTACAATAAAAACAAGTCCACATAGGATCTTCTTCTTCTTTTTTTTCTTCTTCTTTTACTTTTTTATTAGTATTATTTAAAATAAAACCATCTAATAAAATACCAAAATATTTTCCATCATTAAATGATAAAATATCTTTTTTAGTATCAACAATTAAACCATCATTTTCTTTTATTAATTTAATTATATTTTCTTTTAATTTATCACTTTCATCATTTTTAATATTATTTTTTAATTTTAAAAGAATAATATTATTATATAATGAATTTTCAATATCATTTAGCATTTTTATTTCATTTAATAAACTACTTTCTAATTTATTTTCTTTTAAATTTGATAAATAATTTAATAATTGACCCATTTTAATAATTGCTTCCATCCAAATAGGTAAATCATATTTAAAATTAATAGAAAAGTGATTTGATAAAGTATTAAATGGTTCATTTATATAAGTTAAAATAGATAAAATAATTTCAACACCTTCAACTAAATAAGCAGAAGAAAATTTAATTTGTGAATTATTTTCAGTATGTGTATTAAAAGTATTATTAATTTTATTAATAATATTAATAAAATTATTTTCAGTTAATCCAATATATTGTAATTTATCTTTAATTTCTTTTTCATTATTAATTTCATTTGGATTATGAATTTGAGTATATTTAGTAAATTTTAATATAACTCTATTAGTAATAGTAAAAATTCTTCTTTGAACAACAGCAGGTAAATTATTTGAAATACAAAGAGAAAAAAGAACATTAATAATAGTTTTAAATTTTTCATTTACAAAATTCTCATTATCATAACTAAATAAGGCACTAGTACAATAATCAGTTAATTGAATTAATAAAATCCAATTATATGGAATTAAAGTAATTAAACAAGGTAAATCACTTTCATATGATTGAATATCCCATTCATAAATATAAAAAGCTCTTGTTCCAGGAGTATATTTCATCCAAATTTTTGGATAATTAAAAGTACAAGTTTCTAAATTTGAAGTTAAAGTTTTCATTGATGTTATTTCACTTATTAAATTTTCTCCATATGGATCTGAATAAAAAGTACATTTTGCTTGAGGACCTAATGATGCTTTTTGAGAAAAAGTTAATATTATTCCACTATTATTTAATGAGTTATCTTCTTCAAATAATTCATGAATTGCAAAATTTTTATTTGAAAAATTTCCTATATGAAATAATTTTGGATTTAAATCATTTTTTGATATTAAATCTTTAAATAAATTTACTTTTTTTGTTTTAAATTTTAATGGTATTTCATTCCATTCTGATATTACCCAATCAAATATTGAATTTTCAACTATTGAATTATCAATGTTTGATAAGAGAATATTTGTTAATTTTATTTCTGAATTTAAGGAGTTTGTATTACTTTTATTATTATTTGAATTTAAATTTGTAAATATATCATTTAAGTTAAAGGATAATGTTTTTTTCAATGTTTTTTCATTTGAATTATTTGAATCATTTTCTTTTTTTTCATCTTTTCTATATGTTATATATTGATTCAATGAATGAAATATTTCAGAAAATGGTTTTGATTTGAAATTTTTCCAATTATTTAATAACATAAAATACATTAAATCATCAAATTTTTCAATTTTCCCTTTTTGTGCCAATGAACCAATAATATTACTTAAAGAATTTTTAGCATATAAAATACTTAACTTCTTTTCTAAATAAATATATTCTTCAATTAATTCACTAGAATTAAAAGAAGAAGAAGAAAATTTAATTTGTCTTTCTAAAAACATTAAACTATCTGAATTAACCCAAATAGAATTAATTTTCCCTTTAATATCATCATAAATTAAACATAAAGCTTGATTAATAGAATTATCTTGAATTAATACTAAAACAGGAATTTCTTTTCCATTAAATTTAGCTAAATAAA
Source organism: Isotricha sp. YL-2021a (assembly GCA_023806865.1). Lineage (NCBI taxonomy): Eukaryota > Ciliophora > Litostomatea > Vestibuliferida > Isotrichidae > Isotricha > Isotricha sp. YL-2021a. The sequence continues at coordinate 15,659 of JAJJLH010002398.1, read as the reverse complement.
AATTATTAGGATAAATTTCTTCTGTGAAAATTTCTCTAGCATCAAATTGTTCTTTTGGTAAAGGACAAATATTTGGAGTTTTATTCCCATCAAAAATAGTATTTATATCACTTCTTGCAGAAGCAATATCTCCATTTGATAAATGATATCTTATTTGACTTAATGAATTTATATATTCATCATCACGATATTGTTTTTGACAATATGCAAAAATTTCTCCTACTAAATATCTCTCGAATATTATTATATTTTTTAATGCTGATGTTATTTTTGAATAATCTGTTAATTTTGGTAATTGAGATATAAATGATGATGATGGTAAATTATATTCTGTTAAATAATCTTCATTTTTTAAATTTTGAATTTTTTCAATTTTTAAATTTGGATTTTCATTTATTTCTTTTTTAGGTTCTATTATTTTTTTTTCTTCTTCTTTTTTTCTATATAAAGGACTATAAATTCCTATATCTTTATCAATTGTTAAATTATTATATAATCTTTCAAATGAATCTATAAATTCACTTTCCCAAAAACGATCTTCTTTTTCTAACCATATTGTTGCATCTGATATATCTTTTAATATTGAAATTAATTTATTATATGATGCTTCATTTTTTGTATAAAATCTTAATAATTCATCAGATTCTATTTTTTTATTATTTAATAAACTTAATAATTGATGAAGTAATATTTTATTTATGAATTTTTTATCATTTTGATAATTTTCAAAACTAAAAATTAATGCTTCTATAATTTCTATTAATGGAATATTTCTTATTAATTGAAATGTAGAACCATTTTTTACTATTTGAATATTTTGTTTATATTTAATTATATTATTTAAATTTATTTTTTCAGTTTTTAAAAATGGTTTGATTAAAGAATTTGTATTACTTTGATTATTATCAATTCCTAAATTATATAATACAGTACAAATATTTTTTCCACTTTTATCACCACCATCAATAATTCCTCCTATGAGATTTTGATTTGTTCTTGTAATAACTTTTGTATTTAATCTTATAACCTTATAATAATCATTTGCAAAAAGTAATATTCCTATTATATTATAATAATTCTCTTCTTTAAATTCATTTTTTATATTTTTTAATTTTATTCTAATTTTCTTTAATAAACTTTCAAATGTTTGAATATTATAAGAATAAATTTCATAAATTAATGTTATTATATGTTGAATAATCATAGAAACACTTTTTCCAGTTAAAATATTATTTTTCCCAATAATTTTTTCTTTTTGAATTAAATTATAATTAACACTATTAATAACATTTCTACTATAACCAAGTAAATAATTTTGATTATATTTTCCAATTTTTACATTTTTATTATCCATAGAAGAATTTTTTTTTATTTGTTCAGCAAAAACTGCATAATTTTCATTTAATTTATTATATTCATTTTCTCTAATTAAAGTAACATTTAAATAATTTTTAGTAACTTCTTTTAAAATATTTGTACATCCAGGTAATAAAGTATCTTTATTTGGGAAATTAGGATAAATAATTTCATCATTAAATAAAGGAATATCTTTATCTAATTCACATTTAAAATGAGGTAATTCTTTATTATAAGCTTTATAAATATAATCACAAAATTTTCTTGCTTTTAAATGACTATATTTTGGTTTTAAAATTGCATATCCTCTTATTGTTGAAATTTCTCCTATTTCTTCTGATAATTGAATATGTTTTTTAATTCTTATATTATATTCTAATGATATTTGTAATTTTTTTTTTCTTTCTTCAATTGATTGAATATCATTTTTTGAAGTTTTAGAATCTGATAATTTTTTATTTGCTTCTTCTAAAGCTCTTTTAATATTTGATATTCTTTCTTCTATTATTTTTAACATTAAAGTACATTTATTTGATTTATTTTTATTTGGATTGAAATAATTAAATAATTTTGTTTTATATGTATTTTCTACTGATAAAAGAGGATTTAATTTGAAATTTGTATCATTTTCAAATTTATATTTTGATAATTCAGATGGATAATCTTCTTCCCAATAATATAATGCATTTACTAAAAATTGATAATTTAATTCTAAAGAATTCATTTGAATACATATATAATAATTTTCATTATCATTTAATTTTAATTCTTCTTTTTCTTGTTCTTTATTATCTAAAAATTCTAAATTTTCACGATTAAATAAAAATAATTTTCCAATTTTTGTAAATAATTTTTCATTTTCTGGAATTGTATTAGGATAAAGTTTATATAAATTTAAATAAATAATACTACTAAGAGAAATTATTTCAAACTTATTTGAATTTTCTATTATTTCAATTAATTTAGATGAAATTTTACTAAGTGAAGACTGAGAATTTTGTGGATTGAGTGATTTGAGATTTTTTGAACTGCCTTTTTGTTTTTGCTTTTGTGGTTTAATTGATATTACAATATTTCTAATTAATTCAAGTACATTATGTAAATTTGAGCTAGATATATTAATTTTAATTAATTGATTATATAATTCATTTAAAATATATTCATTAAGAGATGAATTAGAAAGTGATATTATTTCATTTATTATTAATTTCATTGATTCATTTGAAAATGCTTTCATTTTTAAAAGATGAATATAATTTCTTGATATTAAATTAGAATAGTTTTGTAGATTGAAAATAAAGTCAAATATTATTCTTATTGTATTTTCAAATAATTTTAAATCAATTTCATTTTCATATAAACTTTTATGTTTTCCAACAAATTTAATTATAATATTTAAATCAGATAAAATTAATAAAATATTTTTTAATTTCATAAAATATTCTTCAACTTTAATATTTAAAGATTTCGAAATTTGATTTTCCATAATTAATAAATACTCACAATCTTTTTTATTTTTTTCATATTTTTCAAAAAATTCACAATTCTTATTAAATTCAATTAATTCATTATTTAAAATAGCAATTATATATTTTTTTTCTTCTTTATTTAAGAAAAAATTAGATAAATTAACTGTCTCAATTCCATTATGAATATCTTTTCCTACTGCAAAAGAAATAATACCATAAAAATAATTAGTTAAATTTTGATTATCTTTAAAAATTTTAACATATTCAAAAAATTCTTTAATTCCAATATTTCTAACCAAAGCTCTAATATATTGTTTATTTAAAATTTGAATTATATTTTGAATATTATTTTGAGACTTTAAAATAAAATACATAACACTTTTTAATATAATTTGTTGATTTTTATTAAATAAATAATTATCTTCATTTTGCATATTTGTATTACTTGATTGTTTTTTCATACTTGAACTTCTATGAGAAAGTGAATATGAACTTGTTGTTCTATTAAAACTTTGAATTCTTTCTAATAACATTATATTAAAATCATTATTTTCATTTTCATCAAAATTATTTAATGAAAGTAAAAAAGATAAATTTTGAATCATTGTATTTGCAAGAGTAATAAATGGAGATTTTGATTGAATTTCTTTTTCTTTTTCTTTAATATTAATTTCATTTAATTCTTTTGATGTATTTGATAATATTAAATTAAATTCTTTATAAATATATTCTGAATATTTTGTTATTGATTCATTTGGGTTACTATCATTAAATTCTATATGATATAAATCACATAAATTTTTTATTTTATCTTTATCTCCATATAAAAATGAATTTATTTCATTATTTATTTTTGTTTTGTATGTTGATTGTAAATTTTTTAAATTTTTTATTTCTGTTTGAATTTCTTTTGATATTTCTTTTGGTGGTTTTTCAATTAATTCAGATATATTTTTTTTTAATATTGGATTTTCTTCTTCTTTTTTGTCTTCTTGATTATTTTCATCTTTATTTTTTTTTTTTGCTTTTTTTTTCTTTTTTTCTTCTTTATATACTGTTCGTGATACATTTTTCTTTTTATAATTTGTTCCTTTTTTGCCAAATTTTTCATCTAAATCTTTAAATTTTTTATTTGAATTTTCTTCACCAACTATTTTTTTATTATCTTTTTTAATTACTTTTTCATCTTCTTTTTCTTTTTTATTTAAATCAATATCATATATTTCATTCAATATTTTATCTTTAATTTCTTTATATTTTAAATTAAATGCTTCTATAAAATCATAAATATTATTTTTAATAGAATCAAAAGTATCTTTCATAATTTTTGCATTATTACTCATTTTACCAATTATTATATTAATTTTTTTTCCTAATGTTTCAAAATATGGTTCAATTGTATTTAAATTATCTTTTTCAAAAGCATGTTTAAAATCTTTTAATAAATTTAAATGATATAATAAAGTATATAAAAAAAGTAATTCTATCTTATTCCAAATAATTTTAATTTCATTATTAAATGATGGAATTTTTTTAATATTAATATATGAAATTGGTTCTTTTACTGTTTCTCTTATTTTATTTAATAATATAGGAATAAATGATTCAATTTCATCATTAAAAATACTATTTATTTCCTCATTATTTAAATTAAATAAACCACATGATTCATAATTAGAATTATTGAAAAATATATTTGATTTATATTTTTCAAATTTATCTAAAATTAATTTATAATTATTTTCTTTTAATCCTAATCTTGTTATAGAAAATTTTCTAATTACATCTATATTATCATCATTATTAACAACAAAACTTTTCATTAATAATTTAAATATTAAACTTGAATAAAATTCTGCATCTTGAATACAATATAATATTTCATTATAATATAATTTATTTTCTAAATTTAATGGTATTAAAGCTAAATGATTATTATATGGAAATACTCTTATTTTTAATATACTTTTTGAATTAACAGTTGATTGATTTTTATTTTTATTATTATAAGCAGAATTATTATAAAAATTAATATTTGAATTATAATTTCCATAATATGCATTAGTAGATACTGTTTTAGAGGAAATAATTTTTTTTATTTTTTCTAATTCTATACTTGAAGGTGATACAATTTTAATTTCTGAACCCTTAACAAAAAATGTTAATGTTTTTTTAAAAGAATTATTTAATTCAATTTTAAAACAAGTTCCAAAATTATTTATATTATTATTATTATTATATTTTAAATTTTGATATGTATGATCTTCACTTATTATTAATAAATCTGAATTTAAATTTTTTGTTGAGCCTTGAGTTAATTGCTTATAAAATACTTTTACACAAAATATATTATTATTTGACTTTGAATCCATTGAAAATTTATTATATATATTCACCATTTCAATATTTGTTAATACATATTCTAATTCTTTTTCTCTTTCATAATTTATTCCTTGTTCATTAATTAATGATATTTTTTTATTGTTTATTTTTTCTAAAAGTAATTTTGTAGAATTGACAAATATATTATTAAATTCAGGAATATTATCAAGTGAACATATTTTAATTTTTGAAAAAATTGAATATAACATATTTTCAAATAAGAATATACTTTCAATATTTTCATTTTTTTGACAAATTTCATTTATTTTATCATAACTTTTTGTCAAATATTCAACGAATTTTAAATAATAATCAAAATTATTATTTGAATAACAATTTGAATTTTTATTCAATTTATTTTCATTAATACTAATATTTTTCATATTAATAATATTTTCAATAAAATTATTATTTAGATCAGCAATACTTAAAAAATAAAACTTAGTTAATAAAGATAATAAAGTTGGTTGTTTTTGAATATTTTCTTTAAAGAATTCAAAAATATCAGTTGAATTTGATTTGATTGAATTATATATATCTAAATGACTTTTTATAGGAATATTTTCTAAAAATTGATTAATTTTACTATGTTTTTGATTAACAGTGATTTTTTTATATGTAGTTATTTTTTTTTCTATTTTTCCAATTTCAATTATAATTGGAGTATTTTTTTCTTTATTTATAGGTAATTTAATTTCATTTAAATTAAAACCATATAAATTATAATAAAATGGTATTTGAATATTTTTTGGTGAAATTGAATAATTTGATGGTTTTAAAACTAATCTTTCTCTTCCTTTATATATTACAGGATATAATGTAAAAGCTTTTATTATATTTATTTTATTAAAATTATTATTCAAATTTAATGAACAACGAGTATAATCATTTTTTTCTAAAAGAGAATTAAATGGTAAATTATTAAAATAATTTGATAAAATATTTTTTTCTATATTGTGAGATTTAATTTCTTTTACTATTCCATTTTTTTGATAATTAAATATTTCTATAAACCATTTTTTTTGTGATTCTAAATCTTGATTAAATTCTTCCCAACCTTCAATTATAATTAATAAAATTAAATTTTTTATTTTTTCTCCTATTTTCTCATCTTTTAAAATTTTGTAAAAATTATTTTTTAATTTGGAAAATATTTCTTCAAATTTTTCTTTATTTTGAATAAAAAGAAAATCATTACAATTACAAATCCAAATATAAATTAATTTCAAAATTAATTCTTGATTGATTTCAAAATTATCATTATTTTCATTTTTCTCAAATAAATCAATTAAATATTCAATTTCATAAAATTCTCCTTTCATTCCAAAAAATGAATATAATTTATTATCAATAAAAACCATTTTATTTTTTAAACTTTCAAAAAATGTATTATATACAATTTCTTCATTTTTTTCATTATCTTTTTTTTTTTTCTTCTTTTCACTTATTTTAAACATTAATCTACTTTCACTTATCCAATTACCAGAATTATTTAAATTTGGAATTGGTTTATATTTACTATATAAAGTTTGTTTAAATATATCTTGTTGACTTGAAACAATTTCTATCACTTTATAATTTTCAATTAATTCTTTTGGTAATTGAGAAAATATTTGCTCTTTATTCTCAGAAGCAAATTTTTCTACTCTATTTATTATTGTTTTATTACTTAATGGTAATGTTTCCATTAAAGGAAATAAATTGAAAACATATTCATTATCATAATTACTATTATATTTAATTGATTTGATATTCATAAATTCTAAAAAATAATTATAGTAAAAATTCCAATTTTTAAATCTTAAATATGAATCTGGTTTTTTATTTGTAGATAATATTATCATTAATGAAAGTAAATTTTTTGATAAATCATCAAAAGAGAAATTATTTACAAAATTATTATCAATAAAATAATCATTTAAATGATTTGTATTTATATTAAATAATTTGAAATATTCTTCATTGAAACTTATAAATGTATCAGATACTAAGAAATTTATACTATTTAATGAACCAGGTACCATTAAATAATAAATATTATGAATTAAATCATATGTTGTTACATAATCAGATTCATTTAATTGATTTGATGGTAATTTTAATAATAATTGTATTGAAGGTAATATTTTAATTAAAGTACCTTTTAATTTATCTTCTATAATTTGAAATTTTGGATTTTCTTTTATATCATCTTTTCCTTTTTTATCTTTATCATTTAAAGTAGTTTTTGAATGTTTTACATCATTTTTATTATCTTTAACATTTGTAGAAGTTGATGCAAATTTAATTTTAACATCTTTAAAATTACTCCCAGGTTTTGAAATATAATCAATAAAATTATTATTTAATAAATTTCTAATTCTTGCTTCATTAGTTTCATTAGAAATAGGTTTTTTAATAGAATAATTAAATTCTTTTAAATACTTTTCTTCATTTCTTCCAAATAAAACAGCAGCTCCTTCTTTATATTTATGTGCTATAATATAATTTTCATCAATACTCCATTTTAATAAATCAAATTGTAAAATATCAAAATAAGGATTTTTTGTTAAAACAATTTCTGGTTTTCCAACACTTTTCATATTAATTAAATTAATTTTACCTTGAAATAATATAATAGGTTTTTCACCAATTAATAAACTTTGTTTTATTTCCGGTGGATTATCAACTAAATATAATGCAGTTTTCATAATATCAAAATCATTTCTTAATAAAGCTTTAAAACATTCTTCTTTAGTAAAAATTTGACTAAAACCTTCATAAATTTCATCAATTAATTTTCTTTTTTCTTCATTTAAATTTTCATCATTTTCATTATATTTAAAAGGATTTGGATTATATGTAATACATTCTAAATTTAAATAATTAAAATGACTTTGATTTACATTTGGATTAGGTAAAAATTCATTATTTAATAAATCATTTTCTTCTTTATCATTTGTTATTGGTTCTAATATAATAATTGATAATTTAACACCATCACTTAATAAAATAAAATTTTCATTTCTTTTTAAAACACTTTGATGTAATGCATTTTGTGGTAAAATTAACTTTAAAGTTGATTCAACTGAAAAATCTTCAGTTGATATAACATTAATATACCCAATATCTTTACTATCATTATAATTAGAACCAAAATAACTTGTATTAAGTAAATTAGAAGAAATAGTTTTTTGATATATTTTCCCATTACAATAAACCCATTGATATGAATTATTATAAATATTATTAATAGAATTTAAATTTTTATTTGATAGATAATAATATATTTTTCCTTTTTCTGTTCCATTTAATCCACTTCCAATTTTTGCTTTACAACCATCAATTCCATTAATATTTACATAAATATATGTTCCATCTGTACATGCAGTTGAAGAATTTGTAAATGAACTTTTTGATTGAGAATATGGAGAATATAATATATTTTTTGATATATTAAATGTATCTATTATTGAATAATTTCTCATTATTGGATATGGTTTGTAATCATTTGATGAGGCTAATTTAAATAAATTTTGAATTGCTTTTTTTAATATTTCTGAATATTCATTATTATTTAAAAATATTTCATTTAATATTTTTTTATTTGTTACATTTAATTTTATATCTATTAATGATTTTAACATTTGAATAAAATCACCAAAGAAAATTAAAAAAGAAAATAAAATAATTATTCCTTTATTAAAATTAATTATATCATTTTCTTTATCAAATTTTTTTATTTGTTCCAATGCTTCATTTATAAATTCATTTTTAATTTTTTCATCAACTGGTTGATGAAATAATTCTTCAAATTCAATATCTTTCATTTTTAATAATAAATCATCTAAACTAAAAGGCCAATTTGAATTTGGTTTTAATCCAGGAAAAGATTCCATAATTAATTTTGGTGTTAAAGAATATTTTTCTAAAAGTGGTTGTCTGAAAAAAATTAATTTATTATATTTATATTTTAATTTTGAATAATTTGATAATAATTTTTCATAAAATTTTAATTTTTTTTCAAAATATTTATCTCTATTTTTATGAACTGAATGAGAATAATGTGATAATAATTGTAATTTCATTTTTTCAGTTTCTTTAAATACTTTTTGAGAATATATTTGTTCATTTATTAAAAATGGAAAATTTCTATATAATGATATTAATTCTGAATTTTTTATTTTATATTTTTTTTTATCTTTTTCTTTGTTTTCTGATGATGAAGATGAAATATGAGAATTATTTTGATAGATTTGTTTATTATTTTCAAATGATATTGGAATTTCATCTTTTTTATTTAATGATGATAAAGTTGTTTCATTTATAAAATGATGATTGGTTAAAAATTCATTAAAGTTAAAACTACATAATTCATCTAAAACTTTAAAATATTCATCTTTATCCATTTTAATTATTATTTTTTTATTTTAATTAATTTAAAATGATATAAAAAAAATTTATAATTTAAATAATAATATTTTTTATAATAAATATTTATTTTATTTTTTAATTATATATCAAAGAATATCAAAAATTATAATTTATTTTTAAAAAAATATATTTCCAATTTCATCTTTTTTATATTTATAATTAATAATGAAAACCAATATAAAAACTTATTTAAAAATATTATTATTTTTTCTCATTATAAAAAATAATATTTAAAAATATAATAAAAGAATTAATAAATATTAATGATTTTATAAACAAAATCAATAAAATAATATTATATTTAAGAATTACATATTGCTAATAATTTAGCTCGACTTGTTTTTCTAAATTCTTCTTTAGTAACCTTTCCATCTTTATCAGTATCAATTAATTCTAAAGCAGATTGAACTTTATCTTCAGGAACATTTGTATCTTTTTTTAATTTATTAACTATATCTTGAACTAATTGTCTTAATTCATTTTTTTCTAGATAACCATTCTTATCAACATCTACTTTATCAAAAGCAGTATCCATATAATTATTAAATTTTTCTTCATCATCTAATAATCCTTTTAATGATGTTTTTCCTTTATTAACTGCACTTTGACAAACTCCCATTTTAATTTTAATTTTTTTTATTTTTGGAAAATTTTATTAAATTATTGGTGATTATTATCTTCTAAAATAAATCAATTATAAAAAAAAATAATTGAATATTATTCATTAAATTTTGATATAGAATCAATTTCTTTATTTCTTTCCCATTTTTATTTGTTTGTTAATCTTTGAATTCCACTTGATATTAATAATTTATATTTACTTACTTTTATATGTTTTTAAACTTTAAGATTTATATAAATTTTATTAGCTTTGATTTATTTAATTATTATAAGAAATATTTAATTTAGGAATTTGGAAAAATTTCAAATATTTTTATTATAAAAAAAGAATTTTATCCAAAAATTAAAGCAATATAAAACATAATAAAAATAAATTTTTAATTTAAAAATCTTATAAATAATTCTTTTATTATTTTATATGAGAAATATTTAATTATTCAATATAAAAAATACTGAAGTATATTAACAATAATATGAAAGAAAATAACAATTTAACCATTAAATACCCCCCCAACCCTTTAAAAAATATTTCTAAAGTTATCATGATTCAAAATATTCAAATTATTGTTTTCATATTATTTTACATGATCCAATATGCAAATAATTTGGATATATATACTACAACTTTATTCAATGAATATCATATGTTTGAGTTAATACCTTATAAAGAAAATAATACTGATTATTATATGTTTATATCAGCAAAACAATTTTATATACTTTTAATTAAATTTAACTCATATGGAGATAAAATTGATGAAAAAAAAATTAATTATAATGATTATATTCAAGGATATATTGATGTAAAAAGTGTTAATGGTGAAAATTCATTTTTAATTTCTTCTGAAAAACATTATTTTTTAAATAGAACAGATATTTATTTTCTTAATAAGGATATAATTAATAATAATATCGATATTACTCCTTTTGGAACTGGAAACACATATTTTTCTGATTCTTCTTTTGTTTTTTTAGATTTAGAGCGTTATGATTATTATTATCATTTTCCAATAATTAATTTTTATGATAATAAATTACAATTTAAAACAAAAAAGCATTTTATTCAAACATATGATAAATCAAAAAGTTGTGGTGAAAGTGCTAAAATTATTGCTACTTCAAAACTATATCATATGTTATTATTTTATACAGAAAATAATTCTAAAAATACAATTATTAAAACTATATCATATAATAATGGATCAAATCAATTAGAAGAATTAAAAATAATGAATATTTCAGAATTTAAAGGTATTTTAAATTATGAAGTTGATTATATTGATATTAATAATAAAGATTTAATTCTATTTTGTTTAAATAATGTTTCTGTTTATTGTTTATATGGAAATTATAATATGAATACAAATCAATTAATTTATGATAAGAATATTCAATATAAATTACCTTATGAATGTAGTTATCATATTTTTCAAGTTAAAATGAGAGTGATGAAAAATAATGAAAGTTTTTATTACATTTGTTATTATTATAATATCAATGATAATTCTGATGAATATATCTCTTTAAGTATTATTAAATATGAAAAAGGAAAAAAATTATATATTGAAAATGATACAGATAATATTAAAATTCCTTTTATTTGTTATCAAATAATGCATCCAAATTTTGTTATTTTTGAAAAAAAAGGACCAGCAATTTTTTATTATTTTGAAAGTGCTGATGAATCATCAAAAAGTATTCAAATAAGTTATTTTAATCCATCTATTTATTGTAAAGATTTTTCTATTGAATATATGGAAAATACAAATAATAGTTTTTCTTTTTATAATTTATTTGATATTATTGGAGAAAATGATGCTTCATTCAATAAACAATTTAAAATAATTGAAATATCAGATGGAATCAATTTATTTTATGAAGGAAATAATGTTTTAGTTAATGAAAATTATAATTATAATATTTCAATTAATATATTAACAGAAAAAAAAGGAATTTATTATATAAAATATCATGCAATAAATAATAAAGAGACTATTTGTGAAATAACAATCAATGTTGTATTTAATCCATCATCAATAGAAAATGAAGAAGAAGAAGAAATAACTCTTCCAAATATAAATTCAATTTCACTTAATAATGAAAATGAAAGTATCAAAATTATAATAATATTTGAAAAGATTTTACATAACATTAATTTTAATCAAATAAATTTATTCAATATAAATCATAATTTAACTTCAATTTCAATTATAAAAGAAGAAGAAAAAGAAAAAGAAATAATAGTTGAATTTGATTATCCTGAAAAAGGTTTTTATAATCTTGAAATTCATTATAATAATAATTCAGTTTACATAGATAATAATCTAATTGAAATTAAAGAAAAATGTAAAAATGGATATACAAAATTAAATGATAATTGTATATCATCAAAAGAATTAGTTGATTGGGATTTAACTCAATTTTGTAAATATTATTGTCAAAACTTAAATTATAAATATTGTATTAAAGGTTTTGATAAAATTAAAGACAATTCAAAATGTATTTGTAAAAAAGGTTTTAAGGGTGATAAATGTGAAATTGAAATTAACGATAATGAAATAAATGTTAATATAATTGAAAAAAAGAAAATTTTAAATATAGGAACTATCAGAAATAATAAATTCCATTTAAATAAACAAAATATTACTTTTTATATTAATATTTATTACAATAATTTATTAATAGAATCATATTCATGGGATATTAAAATAGAAAATGATGAAAAAAACGATGATAAATTAATGATTACGTATTCTTCCTTACAAATGAATCAATATTTATTTTAATTTTATTAAATAGATTTAAAACAAATATTAATGTTTAAAATTATTTTTTTTCATTATTATAATATATATGGTTTATTTGCTTAAATTTTTTGATATTTTGATGAAAAAGATAAAAAATCAGTATTAAAGTATAATTTTTATAATTGTAAAAAAATTTTATATAAAAAGTAATCAATGTTTCTGAATCATAAATAATAATATAATAGTATCAAGATTTAAAAACCTAGAATGAATTATATTCCTTTATTAATATTGTTTTTAATATCATATTGTAAAAAAATAATATTAAAAAATAATAATAATATATAAACTCATAATTTTTTATGTTTTTACATTTTATGTATATTTCAAATACCTAATTTTAATTATTAATTAAAGAGTCATTATTATATTCAAATTCTTTCAAATTTATGGAGATTTATCCCAGTCCCAAATCCTAATTAAAATATTTAAGTTAAATTTTTTGTATTAATTATAGAACTTATAAAAGAAAAAAAAATAAAATCAAAAATGAAATCCATAAATATATTTTAAATAAATAATATGATTAAAAATGATTCCTAAGGTTGATATCATAATTATTCATATTGAGAAAACGAATCAGAAGAAAAATATGAAATATTAAAATATCATTTTTTTAAATTTAAAAAAAATTATTTAAAGATATATTCAGTCCAGATGATAATTATAATAATAATATTAACTAAGAAAAAACAGAAAAAAAATCTATATTTTAAATTAAAAAACTTTAATTCTAATAATCAAAATTCTTTTTAGATTATTTGATGATATATAATCTTTTATTTAATTATAATTAATTAAAAAAAGCCAAAATGATAATATTTGAAAATAATTTTTAATAATTATTCCATTATTTTTTTTGATAATAATCCTATAAAGTTTTTTTAAAAATTATAAATTATAAATTAAATTTTATAATATTTATTATATACAATAAAATATCAAAAAAAAAGATATAATCATAATGAAATAAAATTTATTAAAAAAAATGTCAATCAAATTAAATTCCTTTCTCTTAATAATGTTTATAAAAATTACCCTACAAATTCAAACAAAAACAATAAAAAAACATGAAAAAGCATATATAACAGAATCAGATCAATCAGTGAAAGAAATGATATTTTTTCTTGAATTAAAAGACTTTAAAATGAATAGTAAATTACATTTCGAAGTTTTTGTAAAAAAAAATATAGATTTTTATTATGCATTCACAGACAGTGATACAGTAGAATCATTTAATAATGCTGAGTCACATAGAATATATGACTATTCAAAAAGTAGTTTTGATGAAACTTATTATATTGATAGTATTAAAAAGGAAGAAGACAAAAATTATTGAGGATTTAAAATTATAGCAGATGATTATTTTGAAGGAGAAGTTCTTTTTGAAAATACCAAAGGCGGTATGGCTCGGGGTCTTTTAATTTTTTTAATAGTACTTCCTTTTGTTTTTATTATTGCTCTTATGATCATTTGTATTTGTTGTTGCAGAGGGTTAAGAGGTAATAGAGGTGTTGCTTATGGTATGAGGATGCATAATATGGAAAATAATGCAAATATGATGTATAATCAACAAATGATGATGATGTATAATCAACAAATAAATAATCAACAAATGATGAATAATCAACAACAGACGAATAATCAACAACAGACGAATGGTCAACAACAGACGAATGAAAAAGAAAAGATGAATAATCAACCAATAGTTTATAATCAAGAAATGATGTATAATCAACAAATTAAGAATAGTCAACAAAATACTAATGTTAATAAACCTAAATAAATAATATATTTTTCTAAAAATTTTTTATACTAATTTTGGAAAATTTTTTTATATATTTTATATCTTAATTATTTAAAAAATATAATAAACAATTTAATTATTAAATATTTATATTATTATAATAAATAACAAAAATATAAACAAATTAGCAAAAAATAAATGTAATGAATTAAATATTAATTTCAAATAGTTAATTCTTCACATTAATAACAAATAATTTTATCTTAAATTTCATAATCTAGTAATCATTGATTGTCTCTCAATTTTCTAAATTTAAATAAAATAGATATTTTTAATTTTCATTTTTAAATATGCTTTTTTTTTGAATTTCATTTAAAAATCTTATGTCATATTTTAAAAAAATATTCATTATCATAAATGAATTATAATCTAAATCTAATTCTATTTTTTCTTTATTAATTCAATTTACAGATATTATTTTTTGAAATATTATATTTCCAAAGGCAAATAAAAAATAAATCAAATAAATCTAAAATACAATTTTTAATATAGATTTTAAATTAGTTTAATATTAATAAATAATATATTTGATAACAAAGAATAAAATAATTCTTTATTTTTGTTTTAATTATGAAGTTCTTTAAAATTTAGAAATATTATGTTGAATACTATTATATTTTTTGATAATAAGGGAATGTTTTTATATATGAAGTTTGTTTGTCTTTATTTTTTTTTCATAAAAAAGAAAAAAATCATAAAGATAATATCATTAAAAGAAAATGAATCAAAATATAATTAATGATAATAAAATCATTATATCCCCATCCCCACATATATTAAATATTAATTATTTTTTAATTATTT
>JAJJLH010002397.1:0-23293 GCA_023806865.1 Isotricha sp. YL-2021a | reverse complement strand
CCAAGTCTTCCAGCGTGTTGAGCAGCGTGCCGTCCAAATCGAACATGACGTGAGTGTATTTCATGACTGTGTATTTATGGCGTAATTAATTGGTAAATAACAGTTTTTGGGGTTATTTTTCGAAATAACAGCGATAAACCGGCTGTCCATTTTCGCGAGTGCGCTTTTCAAAATGGGTTCTGTAGTCCATCGGGTCGTTAGCCGGAGCTTCTTCAACCGGGAATGGCCCTTTAAACTGGGAGATTTCTTTGATTAATTCCAAAGCCGTCTGATAGTATTCTTCTACGTCCGTCCAAAAATGGAATTTTCCGCCTTCGCGAAGAACCCTATATATATTACTGACAATAACCGGATTGATTATACGTCGTTTACGATGCTTTTTCTTCCACCACGGGTCGGGAAAGTAAATATGAACCGCTTCGACCGAATCGTTTTGAAGGTTTGTTGTTAAGATGGGCGTTGCGTCGCCGGAAATCATCATGGCGTTGGATACGCCCTGTTCGTTGTTGGTTTTCGCCAGTTGCAATGCACAATAGGCGGCGTAATTATGGGCGATTTCAATTCCCAAAAAGTTGTGGTTTGGCGTTCTGACGGATTCGTGAGCCATAAAAAGTCCTTTTCCCGAACCAATTTCCACTTCCAACGGCTGCTGAACGGGAAAGACTGACTCTGCGCGCCAGTTTTCGTCCAGTTCGCGACCGTTTAAGAGGTATTTTTCAAAGTCGAGTCGGTGAGTAATTCTACGCAAATATCGGCGTGGCATAGCTTAATGGAGAATTAGCAAATTGATAAAGTGTGTATGGTAAAAAACGTTCGGCTTTCGAACGAATTTCAAATCTTGTTTGATTACAGCGTATTTTACCAGAACCCAAAGAAATAACAAGCCCCAGCTTGGTATTCAATTATCAATGATTAATGAATAAATGGGGTTAAGCGCAGATTCAAAGACGTTATCCACGGATATGTATTTTACAAAAGACGTTTATGCAATCTTTTAATTATTCTTAATTTCCCTTAAGCGGGACGGCAGAAGAACGGCGCCACGATCGAATGTTGTTAAACATGGTTCGAACGGGTACAGATCGGTTTCTGGAGCAGCTGAAACCGTAATCAACCACGTAGCCGGTTGTTTGTCCCGTCAATTCTCCTTGAGGCGAATACTGACGCGTGTCAAAAGAGACGATTTCGCCGGGAACTGTCAGGCTTATTAACGAAGTGGTTACTGTTTTGCCTTGCGAGGTTTCGTCTGTTTGTTCGCATTTCCATACGTGATGCACTTTTCCCATTACAGAGTAAGGAAACGAAGTAGGCGAGAGCTGGTAGAGCGAACTGACAGACAGCTGGTTTTCTTCCCCTTCTTTTTTGAGGTAAATTTTACGTTCCTGACGTAAAATCTGGGGTAAATGAGCGCTGGCGTCGCTGCGCCATGTTTTGATTTCAACTCGTTTGGTTTCGTTTTCAAAAATAATCTGTTCCCAGGAGCAGGGATAGGACGCGCCTTCAATTTCCAGAACCAGGTCGTTTTTAGTTTTGAAATTGACGGGTTTCATGTCAGCGCTTTCTTCCCAATAATTTGAACCGGAAGTTTTAGGCTGGGTATTCCATTTTCTGCCCGCTCCGGTCAGAGCGGATTCCCACGTCAGACTGAACTGATCTGGGAGAATCTGGGAAAGAGTAACTGTATATTCAGCAGAAGAATGACGAGAATTGATTCTTTTGGTTGTTTTCATCGAGTCGTCAGAACGAATAACGCGAATGCGTTTCCATGCGCCTTCAGGAAACCGTCCCCATGGATGGGTGGATGCAATATGATATAAATAATCTTCCGGAGCTACAGAGTTGTAGTTGGATGGAATAGAAACGTCTCGAACAAGCGTTGGAGGCACAACCAGAGAATTATTATTCTGCTTGGACATCCGATGAGGTTCGCCAGAACGACGCTGCAGAATGCGAAATCGCGGCGAAGGAAGGTTTAAATCGCGAACGGTCGACGCTGGCACGAGTTCTATATCGGCGGGTTCTGGAGTATTGGGAGCTTCTTTGGTTTCTGAGTAATCTGAATAAGATTCTTCCGTGAACGGAACGTCTGCATCAGATTCGATTTGCGCTTGAATCTTGCTGGAAAGGTATATTATCGCCATGAGCAAAAGTAACGACGTCGATAGATAACGGAGTCGAGTCATGGCTGAATACGATTCTAACAATGATAAAACGTCAGTACGCCGTCAAAAAAATTCTTTCAAGACGCGTTTTACTGACGAAAACATAATAATACAGTATATCAGTTGTATCGGAAAAACATGCAAGATAATTTAGTGAAAGTAGCGCGCCGACACATCAATAATAATTATTGCCATTTTATGAAAATTTTCAATAGGGGATAATAATTTGTTTTGTTTTAAAAATAAATTTTTATAACTTTTTTTTCTTTCTTGTAATGCATTATATTTTTGAACTAAAATTAATTTAAAATGTTCATAAGGTTTAATTTTTTCATAAGAACTTTTTCTTTTTAAAGCATCATATTCAAGACTAGATAAATGTATTTTAGGTAATTCAATTTTATTTTTAATTGAATTTTTGATATTTTTAATAATAGGATTTTTAAATTGTTTATTTTTATTTACTGAATATAATAAATTCATTTTTGATTTATTAAATATTGTAGTTATATTTATTTTTTTATTGTGAATTGAATTTTGACTTAATTTTAATAATTGAATTCCATTTTTATTCTTTCTTGAATTATTATTTGTTACATAAGAATAAATTTGTTTTTCTTCTTTTTTTTCATTAACATTATTTTTTGAAAAATATTTAAATGGTAATATATTACCAAAAAAATTATCATTATTTTCTTTATTTAATTCTTTTCCATTATAATTTTCATCACTATAATTTAAAGTTTGATTAATTTTATTCTCTAATCTCTTTTTTATTCTTTTAATATTTCCAGGACTTAAAGAAATTTTAATATTTTCAATTAAATCATTCCCTTCACATATTTTAATTCTTTTCTTTGCCCAAATAGCATAATTTTTAATAAATTGTTTTGGTTCAAAAAAGCCAATACTATTTCTAATTTCATGTTCATTAACATCAATATTTTCTAAATCTTGATTATCTGATAAATGAATATTATTTTCATTAATCCATTCATTATTTAAAATATCATTAATAGTAAATCTTTTATTTGGATTTTTTTCTAAACAACCTTTAATAAAATTTTTAAATCCATTACTAAAATTAACATCACTATAATCTAAATCAAAACTATCACTAGAATTACTATTATTATTACTTTCATTATTATTATTATTTTTAATTTTTTCATCTGGAAATTCTAATTTATTTTCAATAATAGAATCAAAAATTTGTAAAGGAGAAACACAATATTCTAATTTAAATGGAAGTATTCTATAAGCAATTAAATAAGTAGTAATACCAAGTGCCCAAATATCAAGAGGTTTCCCTTTTAAATTATTCATTTCTCCATTTTCTCCACAAGTTTCTGGTGCTCTAAAATAATCTGTTCCTTCAATTTTTTTTCCTATATTATCATTATTTTTATCTGGTAATATTGTACTTATATTAAAATCTGTTATTTTACATATGTAATTTTCATTAAATAATATATTATTTGGTTTTATATCTCTATGTATTATTCCTAAATTATGTAAATAATTTATTCCTAATGAAATATCTCTTATAAAATTTTTTATATCTGATTCTGAATAAAAACATTGTTGAATGTTTTTATTTTCTTTTTTATAATGTTCATTTATTAGATAAATATCTTCATCGTCATCATATTCTAATAAATGACCTTTCGGTATATATTCTAATATTAAGTATATTTTATTTTTTTCATTATTGTATATTATTTCATATAGTTTTATTATATTTTTGTGATTTGTTTTTTTCAAAATTGCAATTTCTTTTAATGCATTTTCTAAAAGGGAATTTACTATTATTTTTCCTTCTTTATTTTTTTGAAATCCTTTTTTTCTTTGTAAATTATTTTTATCTATTATTTTCATTGCATATTTTTTTTCATTTTTTTCTACTAATTTTACTTTACTATATGTACCATTTCCTAAATATCCTATTATTTTATAACCATTTATTATTTTATTTCCTTCATGATCAATTATTTTTTCCATTTCTACTTCAGGTACAATTCTATCATCATTTTTTTCTTTTATTTTAAGTTTTTTTATGTAATTCATTCTTATATTTTAAATATTAAAAATTCCTTTTTATATTATTTATTTTATTTCATATATTTTGTTATTTTTTTTTAAATTTTATATATTATTTATATATATATATAAACCATAAAAATTTGAATAAATTATATAGTTTATTTTAACAATTAATTTCTTAAATAGCAGTTAACACTCTGTTTCTTTTGAAATTATCAAAAGCATCAATT
The DNA here is from genome assembly GCA_023806865.1 of Isotricha sp. YL-2021a. Taxonomy (NCBI): domain Eukaryota; phylum Ciliophora; class Litostomatea; order Vestibuliferida; family Isotrichidae; genus Isotricha; species Isotricha sp. YL-2021a. Next base: position 18,858 of record JAJJLH010002397.1, on the reverse strand, counting down.
TTTCATACTGCAATAATAAATATCTGTTTCCAAAAATGATATATAAATTTATAATTGAATATCATTTGAATTTTACAGAAATAATTTAAAATTACTCAAAATAGTTTTTTATCAAATTTTTTATTTTTTGTTATAGAAGAAATAATTGATTATTTTAAAAAATTTTTCATTTTAATCAATAATGAATAAAGTTTTTTGAAAATTTATCTGACAAAAAATATTTTTTTGAAACACCCAAAATTTTTTTCAAAATTTTATTATTTCTCAAACTATTTTAAATATACTTCATATTTTTTATCATTGAATTTTATTTAATTTATATTCTCATAAATAATTTATTTAATTTTATATATATATTACCAATTTAAAAATATTAAATTAATAAATATACATATAAATAATGAATTTATTTTTTTTATTTGTCACAAATTTCTTTCCTTAAAGGAAAAAATAGTAAATTTTATAATAAAAAATAATTTTTAAATCAATTTATTATTTAAGTAAATAAAATTTATAAAAAATAATTAAGGAGAATACAAAGAACTATTTGACTTATATTTGGAATTATTCCAATTAAAATTTCTAGCAGCAATCTCATTCATTGGTTCACCATAAAAACTATACATATATTTTTGATTATTGGATGATTCTATTTTATTATTATTATTAAAATTATTATAATTACTATTATTGTAATTATTATTATTATTATTAAAATTATTGTAATTACTATTATTGTAATTATTATTTTCATTAAGATTAAGATTATTATTTTGATAATCAATTTGGCCACCTATACTTATAAATGTTCCATTATCATTATCATTATCCCTATTATTATTATTATTGCTACTATAATTATTATTGTGATTATTAATAGTTATATTTATATTTCCTATATACATATTTGTTGTAGCATTTGCCTCCTCATTTTTAAAATTGCTTTGAGATAAAATTTCTGTTTGATTTAAAGGAAAATTATTTTGAGTGTTTGAAAAAGAATATCCTTTCCTAAAAGTTCCAGATTGATAATTATCTGACTGAATGCTATTAGTACTATTCTTATGACATATTCCAATATTGCTCTTTATACAATTTTTAGATGAATTTGATTTATTGAATTCTCCATTATCAATGTAAATTGATTTTTGCATAGGAATATTTGATAACATATTATTGGTGTTTTGGTTTTGAACGTTTGTATTACTATTATTAGATGAAGAAAATCTACTAGAATCATGCATTTTATTTAAGATATTTAATATTTAATATATATTTTAATATTATTTAAATCTAATTTTAAAGATAAATATTATTTACTATAATAGTTTTTCAAAGGAATAATTTTTTTATTCCTTTTAATTAGTAGCTTTTTTAATATAATCACTACAAATTTTTTAACGAATTTATATAATTCAGAATTAGATATAGTAAAATACTTTTTTATATATACATTTTTTAAAAGTATTTTATTCATTTTTTTTTGAAAATATCATTTTATTTATAATAATAAAAATACCATATTAAATCTAAATATTCCATTTAAATAATTATTCATTAATCCAAAAAAAAATTTATTCATTAATCCCAAATAATTTAAGAAATTCCTCCAAAGAAATTTTTCCTTTATTATCAACTTTAACTTCTTTCATCATATTATCAATATCATTTTCATTAACGAATTTTTTCCCACTTCTCAAAGCAGCATTTTGTATATCACTTTTATCAATAAAACCACTATCATCAATATCAAAATATTTAAAAGCTTGAATTAATTGTTCTTTTTTTAAATTTTTTTTTTGATTCATAGAAGCAATTAAAAATTGAGCATAATCAATAGCTCCATTTTGTTCAGAAGCAGCTTCATAAATTTTATGAATATCTTTATTAGATATTTCAATATTTAACATTTGAAAAGCAGTTTCTAATTCTTTTAAATTAATAAATCCAGTATGATCTCTATCAATTGCAACAAAAGTTTGTTTTAATTTCTTTAATTCTGAATCATTTACCATATTAACTAAATATTTCAATACTAATTTTTTAAAATTAATAGGTGAAGTGAAATTTTTTAAATTATTCAATATTTCATTATCTAAAAATTCTTCACTATGTATTTTTTCTAATTGATATTTAAACCAAGGATGTGATAAACCTTCCTTAGCAGAAATTCTTTTAATAGGATCTTTAACTAAGCATTTTTTCATAAAGTCAATAGCATCACTTGAAATTTTATCAAATTTTTCTTTTGGAAAAACAATAGGTTGATTAATAATTTTATCAAAAATTTCTGAATTAGATTGTCCATTGAAAACAGGACTACCACATAACATCATATAAGTAATAGCACCAATTGACCAAATATCACATTTACAATCATAATCTCCTTTTAAAACTTCTGGAGCAATATAATAAGGAGTTCCTAATATAGAATGCATTTTTTCTTTATGATTAAATTTTTTAGATAAACCAAAATCAATTAATTTAATTCCTGAATTAGGTTCTTTTGTTAGAAATAATATATTTTCTGGTTTAATATCTCTATGTGTTATTTGCTTTGAATGACAATATGTTATTGCACTTAATATTTTCATAATTATTTCTGCAACGTAATGTTCAGAAATTTTACCATCTTGTACTATTTTAGAAAATAAATCTTTTCCAGTACATAATTCCATTACAATATGAAAATAATATTTATCTTGATATGTTTCATAAAATTGAGCAATGAATGGATGATGTAAATTTGATATTATTTCAACTTCTTTAATTAAACCTTTTAAATCACTATCACTTAAATTTTTTTTTGATATTGATTTTACTGCAAAATATTTTTTTGGTTCTATATCTTTTCTATATGCTACTCTTACACTACCAAAATTACCTCCTCCTAATACATCTTTAAATTTATATTTTTTCCTTATGTCACTATTTAAACTACCTGTTTCTGTTTTTATTTTTTGAGGAGAATATGTTTTTTTTCGAAGAGGTTCTAATTGCAGTTTACTTTTTCCTTTTATTTCACCATGATATACAAACACTGGAGCATTTGGTAAATTCTCATCACATGAGTTGTTGTTTTCTTTTTTTTTCATATCATTTCCCATTTTTTTGATATATAAAAATTTTTTATCTTTAGAATTTTATTTATTTTATAAAGATTTTATAATATTATTTATTTTAAATTATATATTTAATATTTTTTTAATAGTGAATTTATATCATACAAATTATTTTTTTTAATATGAATTTGATATATTTGAATTTGTATTACAACAAAATTTAAAAATACAAAATAAAAGAAGATAACATAATCCAATAAAAAAGAGAAATAATTTGTAATTATTTTCTAATTTATCATAAATAGTACATTCATCATATTCTAATCTATTAGTTAAATAATGAGAACTTAATTCATATTCTGCAATTACATATCCATAGTCATTTTTATTATTTAATATATCTTCATTTCTATTATATTTTTTATCTAAATAAACTGATAATATATCACTATTATTATAAAGTAAAATTTGTTCAAAATTATCCATATCAATTGCACTATATGTATAATTTATTTTTTCTTCAATATTAGTATAATCAATTATACAATTTTGTTCTTCATGATAAATTTTAGCCTTAATTCCTTTATTGCATTTCCCATTTGAATAAGTTAATTGACTACTTACACAAATTTTACAAAAATATGGAGAATTAATAACAAAATAAATTGAACATTTTTGACTATCAAAAGATATTATTTTTGGAAATGAAAATCCTTGAATCTTTTTATCACATTCAAATAAAATATAAGAATTAAAATTTTCATTTGAATCATATAAACATTTATCTCCTTCTGAATAATGAATTAAAATTCCAGTTTCTTGTTTGAAATTTTCTAATTTAACACTATCTATTTTTTTTCCTAAAGAATAAATTTGTTTATCTTGAATTCCAATAATATGAGTAAATAAACTTTGATTTTGATAAGTAAAATTTTGAGGTGAGAAAAATGAAAAATAAAAATTAAAATTTAATTCATATTTTTGAACTTTTAAAGGTCCATAAACATTAAATTCAGTAGAAATTAATTTATCATAATAATTATTTTGATAATCAATATAATTATTAATATAATCAATAAAAGGATATAAATTAAATTTTAAATGTTCTTCTCTAATTTCTAAAATTTGATTTAAGTGACAAGTTTTATTATTTTTTTCCATAGTAAAAAAAGGACAATTTTCAATTTTTTTTTCTTTTGGTTTAATTTCAGAAGAATCAATTTTCATACAATTAAATCCATCATCACTTCTTAAATATCCTTTAGGGCATTTTTCAGATAAAATTGATTCTTTTTGTGTATTATAATCATATTCACTTCCTACAATTTGAAAAAAAAAAATTTTAACTGGTATTCTTTTATATATATTAATATCATTTAAATCATCTGATTTTTTTTTAAATTCTAATATTAAAGTATATTTTCCTTTTGTTAATTTTTCTGTATGAACACCATTAAATGTTATTAATTGTTTATATCCATTTAAAGAAAAAATTAATGTTTCTTGTATTAACATATTTAATTCAAAACCTATTTTTATATATCCTCTAAATGATATAATTTCAAAATCTTTTTTTAAAATATAACTTCTTCCTATCATTGGACTTTTTGGAATATATATGAAATTACCATTTGATTTCCAATCAAATTCTTCAAATATTTCATTCATTGAATAAAAGTGATTTAATAATTTGAAATTATTTAAATAATATTCATCCTTTTTTTTTTTATTTGTTGATGTTTTAATATTTTTTTTATTTATTTTTTCACAATCTGAAGATAATGAAAAATGTAATTTTTGTCCTGGTGAATAATCAATATTATCAATATATTTATTACCATAACATAAAATAGGATAATTCATTTCATATTCAATTTCTCTTTTTTTCCAAAAATAAAATTTATTTTCACATTTATTAATAAAAATAATATTAATATCAAATTGAGAACATTTATCAATATTAACACATTTATTATTATAACTTAATTTATATTTAGGACAATTATAACAATTTCCAGAATTATAAATTTCATTTATTTTACATCCTGAACAATATGATGCTCCTTTTTCCCAATTTGGTTTATAACATTGTTTACATTCAAAATTATTTTCTTCTATATTATAAAGAGAAAAAGACCCTATTTTTAAATTTAAATTTTTATTACTTAAATCCTTTTTATAATTATATATTATAGCAATTTGATGATGACCTTTTGAAAATTGAATATTAGAATATTTTAATTTTGAATTTAAATCATAGTCATCATTTTTTAAATTATAATCTAAATATATTTTTAAATTACCATTTAAATTCTCAAAATGATTAAAAATTGTTGTTTTTTCATATGAAAAAATAAAAGAACCATTTTTTTTCGATTCAAAAGTATAAATTAATTCAATTTCATAAGCAGTTGATTCAACATCAGATGAATAACCAGAAATTATATTTCCTTTATCTTCTGATATTGAAAATTTTGAACAATGATAATTTTTTCTTTTTATATTTCCATATATTGAATAACAATTAATTGTAAATAAAGAAAGAATTTCATTTGACCATTTTTCAATATTAAAATTACTTCCTAAACTAAAAGTATTTAAAGGACATTCTGAACAAAAAGTATTTTTTGTTATTGGATTATAATCTATTATATGTCCTGAAGGACAGTTTATTTCACAATTAATTTCTATTGTTGGTGATTTAGAAAAATATATTAATTCATATGGTATTATTTCATCATTATCAGGAATTATACATTCTTTTTTTTTATAATATATTAATAATCTTTTATTTGTTTTTGGATTACATTCTGTTATAAATTTTGAAAAAGAATCAAATGTACATATTTCTGTATTCATTGTTTGAGAATTTGATTTTGATATTTTTATTATTAGGAAAATGAAATTAAGAAAAAAAAATTTCATTTAAAATAATAATAAATAATATAAAAAATTATTAAAAAATAAAAATAATATTAAAATCAAAATTTTTAAATATTTATTATAATTTAATTATTTTTTTTAATATATTTTAATAATTTTTATATAAAAACTCTTTAAATTCCTTAGTTAATTCATCTAAAGATTTAATTTCAGTCATTTGACATTTATAAAAACTTTCAATTTCTTTAAGATATTTTAATTCTTCTTTCCCACTTAATAAAGTTAATCCAATACCTTTAGTTCCAAATCTTCCAGTTCTTCCAATTCTATGTAGATAAGTAGCATAATCAGTAATTTTTCTATTTGGATTATTATTATCAGGTTTATTAGGAATATCAAAATTAATAACTAATTTAACTAATTTTTCATCATAACCTCTAGATAAGACATTAGTAGTAATTAATATTTGAATTTCACCATTTTTAAATCTTTTAATAGTCTCATCTCTATTTTGAGGATCCATATCACCTCCCATTAAAATATAAACTTTATAACCTTTTGATACTAATTTTTGTTGTAATTTAACAGTAAAATCTCTTGAATTAACAAATATTATAACTCTCTCATTTTCAATACTTCTTTTTAAATATTCTTCAATGAAATCAACTTTACCTTCATGATTTTTTGCTATATAATATAATTGTTTAACATTATCTAAAGTTAATTCTTCTCTTTTTAATTCAATCATATTAGCTTTTTTATAAAATTGTTTAATTTTTTTAAAATGACCTTGATTAAAAGTAGCACTAAAGAAAAGAATTTGAACAGGTAATTTTTTTTCTTGGAAAAATTTAAAAGTTTTATGAACAACTTTTTCAGTAACATCATTAGTTAGCATATAATCAGCTTCATCTAAAACTAAAATTCTAAGAGAATCCATTTTATAAACTTTTTTCTTAAGGAAAACATTATCAAAATGACCAGGAGTAATAACAACAACTTGTCCAACTTCAACATTTTTATTTTCAGAAGGTAAAAGAGCATTAACTTTAATTTCAGTTTTTTTTGCCATTTTTGATAAAACATCAGCAATTTGATTTACTAATTCTCTAGTATGAGCAAAGATAATTGCTTGAATATTTTTATTTTTTTCATCAATTCTTGATAAAACACCAAGTCCAAATGCTCCTGTTTTACCTGCTCCATTTTTAGCTTGTGCTACTAAATGATTTGGTGGATTTTTTATAATTAATGGAAATGTAGTTGATTGAATTTTTGATGGTTTTATAAAATCCATTTCTAAAAGACCTTCTTTTATTTTTTCATTTACTCCCATTTCATCCCATGTTTGATCTTTTGCTAATAAATCATTTTCTTCTACTAAATTTTCTAATCCTGCTTCTTCACCTTCTTTTGATTTTATTGGAATGTCGTTTATATCCGTTTCTGATGGCTTTTCTATTATGTTTTCAAATGCGTTTTTTTCTTCGTTTTTATTTTCTTCCTTTTTTTCTTCTTGTTTTTCAAGTTTTAATTTTTCTTCCATTTCTTTTTGAATTTCCTTTACTTCATCTTTCTTTTCTTCTTCTGGTTTTGATTCCATTAAATGAATATAGATAAATAATCATAAAAAGAATTATATAGTTAAAAAAAAAAAAAATAAAAATTAATTAAATTTTTTCAAAAATAAAAAAATATTATTAAAAATAATAAAAAATAAACAAAAAAAATAAAAAAAATAAAAAAAATGCTTCAACAAGAAAGTATATACAACATCCTCCCAAAAAGTAAAATAATACCAAATACAGGAATATCATACAAATCAAAACACCCACATTATATACCACCAACAGCATCAACATTTAAACTTCAAACATCATCATATCCAAACGTATTAAATTTAAACGGAGAATACAATTTACCAAGAGGAGCTCATCCATTAAATCAACAATATGCAACTTTTGGTTTACCAGAAGGATCATATGCAGCAGATCCTAATAATTATCATAAAAAAGGAGAAACTTTTAAAATTTTACCTCCATTAGAAAAATTACATCAAAATGATGAAATTAAGAAACCATCAATTCCAAATAAAAATGATTATCCAATTTATGGATTAAAAAGTGATAAAAATTTTATTATTGCAAATGCAGTTGATAATATTTTAATGAAACCTAAAAAATTAAGAAGTGGATCTCAAGATATGATTTTTCATAAATATTATGGGAAAGTTCCTTATTATATTAAGAAATATAGAATGGAACATGAAACTGAATTAAATAATATTAAAGAAGAAAAAAAAAGAAAACAAGAAGAAGAAGATGCTAAACAAAGATTGTTGTCTTTAAATGAAGTTAGTGATTTGAGAGAAGGATTGAAAAAAAAATGGGAAATGTATAATTTTAAATATGGGAAATTGACTCATAAAAAAGTTTTTGATAATTTAGTTTTGTTAAGAAAGTAAGTTATTATTTTATTAATTTATTTTTTTAGTAAGGAAGGTTTGGAGAATGAATTAAATCAAATTGAAAGTGATCTTAAAAAACTTAGTCCTAAAAATGTTGTTGTAGACATGACAAAGTAAATTTATTATTTTGAAATATGTAATTTTTTAAAATATTGAATTAAATAATATTAAAAATTTTAATTATTATTATATTTATATTAAATTAAATAAGCCTAGTATAAAACAATTTATTTAAAAAATTCATAAAAATTTTTAACTTTCCATCATAAAATAATTTTTTATTTATGTCAAAAAGTTAAATTTTAAATAAAATTAAAATTTAGAGTATTTATATTAATTTATTATTATATATTTTTTTGTTTAATTATTATTTTATTATTATAATCTTCAATTTATAAATAATAAATGTCACATTATAAATTTTTCATTTTATTTTTTTCAATAATAATATTCAACAATTTAAATTGTTTTTCATTAAGAAAAACTAAAAATGGTGATGAAAATTGTGAAACTAATAATACAAGTTCATATTGTAAATCGCAAAAATATCGTTCAATATTAATGTTAATTTTTGCTATTTTAGTGTTAGTATGTTTAATTATAATAATAATTTTTTGTATTAAAAGAATGAGAAATTTACATGAAATAAGATCTTTAACAGGAAATGCAAATCAAAATAGAACTGATGAAGAAATACAACAAGAAATTATATTTAGAAAAAAAATTTATTATATTTTTAAATATGAAATAAAACCTTTTAAATATACTATTGAAAAACCTATTTTAGATGAAGTTTGTGCAGTTTGTTTAGAAAAATTTGAAAAAAGTAAATTAATTTGCATAATGCCTTGTAAACATGATTTTCATTATAATTGTATTCATGATTATATTTTGACTTCTAAAGATACACTTTGTCCTCTTTGCAAATTTGATTTTTTAACTATTTTGAATGGTAGAAATATTAATTATAATAAAATAAATTTAGATGATTTAAAAGCTGATTCGTTTATAAATAATAATAAAAATAATGAAAATAATGATAACAGTGGAAATTCAAATAATATTCTATCTATAAGAATGAATAATGTAAATATGTAATTGATTCATTTGTTTTTTAAAATTTAATTAATATTATGAATTTAAAGAAAGTATTTTATTAGGTTTATTATTGAAAATATAATAATATTTTTAATACCTTCATTGAACAAAAATTAATTAAATTAAAGATAAATTTTAATTATCAATTATTCATATTAAAAAAAAATAAAAATATATGATTATCTAAAGTTAAAGATAATAAATAACAATATGAATTATTGTATAATAAATTTTTATACTTCATTAAATGTTTGCAATAATTTACAATATATAACTAAATTAATCTATTATTACTAATTATTTATTTTATTAATTTTTTATAAAAATAAAAATCAAAAAAATAGTGATTATTATTTTTTTATATCAACAAACTTAAATAAATCAAATAAGTCATTGATGTAAAAAATAAAAAAAGCAAAATTAAGAATCCAATTTATTATTTATACTCATTAAAATAAAAATAAAAATTAAAAAATGTATCATATAACCAAATTATTTATTTTAATCTCTTTAATAATATTATGTTTTTTCGAAGAATTAGACAATTCTGATAAAAGTTGGAGTCGTCATCTCTTAAAAATCTAGAAGAATCCAAAAAATATCCAAAAAGATGCAGAAGAAGAAACAACCCTTAAAGCATGTGTAGAAGGTAATAAATTAGGTTTAGTAGAACCAATATTAATAGGAAATGAAAATAAAATAAAAGAAATAGCAAAAAATAGCAATCTCGATATTTCTAAATTTCAAATTATTAATGAGTAAAAATGCAGCAAAATTAGCAATTAAATTAATATATGATAAAAAAGCAGAAATGCTTATGAAAGGAATAGTACCTGCTACAGATTTTATAACAGCTATAACAAATAGAAAAACAGGTGAAACTATAAGAACAGGTAGACCATTAAGTCATGTAGAAGTATGTGAAATTGAAGGTATTGATCAATTATTATTTATGACTGATGGTGCTGTTAATTTATATCCAACTTTAGAAGATAAAATGCATATTACTTATAATGTAATTGAAATTTCAAATGCATTAGGTATTAATAATCCTAAAGTTGCAGTTTTATCTGCTACTGAATTAGTTAATCCTGCTTTACAAAGTGCTCTTGATTCTTATGAATTAGTTTTAATGAATGAAAAAGCTGCTATTAGAGGATATATTGTTGATGGTTCTTTAAGTTTAGATATGGCTATTTCTAAGAAAGCTTGTATAAAGAAAAATGCTACTGATAGAAAAATTAATGGAGATGCTGATGTATTATTCCCTAGTGTTGAAAGTCATAGTATTGCATGGCAATTTTTAATGTATACTTCTAGACATTTAGCTGCTCATATGCTTGTTGGTGCTAAGGTACCTATTATTATGACTGGAAGAGCTGATGAACTTGAGTCATATATTCATTCTATGGCCATTGGTTCACTTCTTTGTGAATATTTTAAAGAACATTAAATATTGTGAGTTAAATTTATTTAAAAATCAATAAATTATGGTTTTAAATATTTTTTTATTTAATTTATCTTATTAAAATTTAGGTTTCAGAATTTTTTAAATTATATTTTTTTTAAATAAATAATTGGATATAATAAATTTATTAATGAGAAAATTTATAAAATTATTATTTTTATTATAAATAACAATACTTTATATTTATGAAATTTATGGTTTTATGTTATCATTAGTATTTGTAAAATAAAATATTTTATTAATAAAAAAAAGAATGGAAAAAAAAAATTGTAATCATCATATAAGAAGTTTATTAAAAGAAATAGATTTATTTGGAACTTTTATAACATTTAGAATAAATAATGATTTAGAATATAAATCAATATGTGGAGGATGTTGTACCTTATTTTTTATAATATTTATATTAATATATACAATTTATTATTCATATGGTTTCATCACAAGAAAAAACATTAATTATATTTATTCAACAAAAGTAGTAGAATCATCTCCTTATATTAATTTAAAAAAAGAAAATTTTAATTTTGCTTTTGGTGTCCAACAACAAATTGATAGTTGTGATTATGTATATGAAAGTGAAGATGTTAATTTTTTTAATTATTCAGTTGAGTCAATTGAATGGACAGGATTTGGTACTTCAGCTCAAACAATTATTGCTAATTTAGAACTTGGACATTGTACTAAAGAAGATTTTTATAATCAAATTGATATTTATTTTGAGAATAATAGTATAGAAACACTTTATTGTCCAAAAATAAATAATTTTAATTATACTTTGGAAGGTTTATATACAGATGATTATTTTAAATTTTTAAGAATTAATCTTACTCTTTCTAATTATGCTATGAATCATCTTGATGAAGTTGAAGAATATTTAAAAAAAAATCCTTTAGAATTAGCTCTTTATTATATTGATACTACTGTTGATTATCAAAGCGAAAATCATTTTATGTCACCTTATATGAATTATTTATATAGAGGTTTTGATTTAAATTTTATTAAATTTATTTATGTATTCGTTTCACCTATTTCTTTTATAAATGATGAAAATTTAATTTTTGATAATTCTCATGAGAAAAATAGTTCAACATTAGATTATACATATGATAGTTTTAGATATATTTATTCAAGGAAAGATGAGAATATAATTGATGAAAGATTATTAGGACAAATAATAATAAAAGCTTCTCCTAAAATATATCAATTTAATAGAAATTATCAAAAATTACCTTCTTTTATTGCTGATTTATGGGGAATTTTAGAAGAAATTATGGTAATAACTTTAATTGTTATTAATGTTATTGAAAGAAAATTAGTTGATCATAAGTTAATAAATAGGATGTTAAAATTTAAAGGAAGTAAAAATTATGATGTTAATCATTTAATTGATTTATTTGATTCTGATAAAAATTCAAATAATATTATGAAAATAATTAAAAAACCTAATTTAAAGATTGAAAAAAGAGAAAATATTTCTTATTTAAATAAAAGTGTTTTTGTTTTATTAAATAATTTTATAGAAAATGTAAATAATACAAATATAAATGATAATGAATCAATTGATAAAAAGAAATTAAAATCAAAAACAATGAATTATTCAACTAAAAAAACCTATGATATGAAAACAAAAAATGTAAAAGTCCAAGCTTTAGATGATAAAAATAATTTACAGACTTTACCATTAAAAAATGGAATTTTTAATGATGTAGTAAAATTAAATTTTAGTAATGATTTAAAATTTAAAGATAGTAAATTAGAAAAAGAAGACTCAAATTTTAGTTTTTCTTCATTGAAATTTGATGTGAAAAAAAGTACAATTAATTCAAAAGATATTCCTATTAGAGAAAGACTTCTTCCTATTAGTATTTCTGAAAATTTTATTGCTACTTTTTGTTCATGTTGTAGTGATTTACAAAAAAGAAGATATAAAATAATTCAAAAAGCTGAAAATAAAATACATTATTATCTTGATATTTATACTTATATTAAGAAAATGCAAGAAATTGATTTAATTAAATATTGTTTATTTGATCATGAACAAATGAATCTTTTTGAATTTTTATCTAAACCACCTATTAAATTTGGGAATGAACATAATAAATTTATTTATCAAGAATTTGAAGAAAATCAACAAATTATTAAAAAATTAGGAGCTAAAGAAATGGATAATGTGTTTCATTCATATAATAATATAAGAAATAAAAAAAAAGTTTGTTTTGAAGATATAAAATTATTAAGATTAATAAAAGCAGAAATTGATTTTTTAAAAAGTTAAATTAATTTAATAGTTAATTAAAAAAATCAATATTTTAATATTAAAAATATGTAAAAAATATAAAAAATTTCATTAATTTTTCAAATTTAATTTTGAAATTATTTAATTTTAATATCATATGGATTGATAATTTATATTTTTAAATTTATTTGAGAAATGATTGGTGATTCATCTTTTGAAAAAAATAAAAAAAATAATAAAGAAATAATCCAAACAAATGAAGAAATGACAACCAAAATAAAACTTTTCAATTTTTTTTACAATATATTAAAAAAAAAAGACTTTAATATAATAGTAACATGTTTATTAATAATATTAGAAACAATACAAATAATATCATATGGATTTAGTGAGCCACATACAAAATTTTGGAAAATAAGTTCTAAAAAAATGGATAATTTAAATACATTTTTTGGAGCAATAAGAGGAACTCAATTATTTAAATATGTTTCTTTTTCAGTTTTTTTAATTATATGGATTACTATGAATTTTTTAGTTTTTTTAACTTCTTTAATTATTGCAATGTCAGTTAAAATTAATAATCCAAATTCAAGTTTATATAAATTTGTTACAGGTTATTCAAAATTTATTTCATGTATTATGATGTCTGTTGGATTAATTCCTTGTACTGAAGTATTACTTTTAATGCTTAAATGTGAAAATAAAAAAATTGCTATTGTAAAAAATCCTATTAAATGTTATCAAGGATTACATTTTTTATATATAGGTTTGACAATTATATTTTTAATAGGACAATATTTATTAAATATTATTTTTGGTATATTTTATTTTGATCCTTATAATACTAAACAATCTATTAGTAAAGTAAATACAAGTGCTGATTTATTTTATTATATTATTTCATTAATTAATTCTATAAGATATACTTTTATTAAAAATGAATGGGTAAGTATTACAATTTTATTAATAACTTCATTATTTAATTTAAAAAAAGGATTTGATGAACCAACATATGGAAATTATATTCTTCAAAGTGCCATAGTTATTAGAAATAGTTTATTTTTATGGACTTCTTTTATGGTTATGATATGTAAATTAACATATGATTCAAAATTTGGTGGAAATATTTATTTATTTATATTTTGTATGCCATTAATTGTTATAACTTGTGGAATATATTATAAAAAAAAAAATGAAAATATTATATTAACAAATTCTAATTCAGGAAGTGCTTATGATTTTATTAATAAAACCAAATCGATTATTATTTTAGTAGGGAAATATATTGATAAATATAAATCAGTTGAAAGTTCTAAAAAAGGTTATGATAAAAATGATATTTTTTTAAAAGGATTAATTTCTTGTCATTTAGAAACTTGTGTAAGTGAAGAATGTCCTTTATCAAAATATATAGAAAATCAAGGAAATTTTCAAATTCAGAAAAATTGTTTATTACATTATATAAATCTTCTTTTAATTGATGGAATTAAAAAATTTCCAAATAATAAAAATATTGTAATGACTTTTATTCAATTTAATTATGCAAATAAATTTAATTTAAATGCAGCTAAAACTTATTTGGCTAAATTAGAGAAAGAAAGTAATACAATTACAGAAGATTTTATTTTATTTTGTATAAAACAAAGTGTAAATTCTTTAAATAATAAAGTAAATACAATTTTAAATATAGAAGATGACATTGAAAAAATCGAAGAATTGAAAGAAAATAAATTTAGAAAATTAAAATTTTTAATTGAATCAACAACAAAATTATATGGTGAATTTTGGGGTGTATTAAGTACAAATTTAACTAATAATTTAAATTTAGAAAAATTATATTTTCTAGGAAATAAATTAAATATTTTATTAGATGAAATTAATGAAATATGGGAAAAATTTTTAAAAAATTCAAAAATTGATTTAGAAAATCAATCAATAGTTCAATTATATGCATATTTTACTAGAGAAATTTTAAGAAATAAAACAAAAGCAGATGAAATATCAAAAAAATTAAATGAAGAACAACATTTTGAATCAAAAAAAAATGAAAATGATAGATTTGACATTGACAATTTAGATATTATTTTAGAAGATCAAGATTATGTAATTTTTAGTAGAACAAATGAAAAAGGTGATTGTTCAGTAATACAAATGTCAAATAGTATAGTAAATTTATTAGGATTTACAAAACAAAATTTAATAGGAAAAAAAATAGAAATATTAATGCCAAATATTTTTATGAATGGACATCCAAAAGCAATTGCAAATAAATTAAAAATTTTAAGGAAATTAAATCCAACAATGAATAAAGCAAGTGATAAAAGACAAATTTTTTTCCTTCCAAGAACAAAAGTTGGTTATATATTACCAGCAATAGTAAAATTTACAATTTATAATGATGATGATTTTTCAAATACTTTTATTATAAAAGCTAAAATTGATAATAAAGATCCAAAATCAGTTTATGCTTTTTATATTTTAGCAAAAGATGATTTTACAATTGATTCTTTTTCATCTTCTGCTTTATCAATGGGATTAACAATGGATTTATTAAAAAAATATGTTGTAAATTTAAATATTTTAGTTAGAAATTCTAATAATTGTGATATATTAAATTTACCTGAAAGATATAATGAATTTGAAGATGAACCAAAAAGAATTACTTGGATTTTTCCTGATAAAATATATCCTAAAAATGATACTATTAGAATTGTTGATGAAAATATTGAAAAATTAGTTAAACAATCAAAAAAAAAAGATTTTAATTTATCTATTATAAAAATGAAATTTGGAGATGAGGAACCAATAGGTTTTTGTTTTAGATTTACTGAATTAGAAACAAAAAAAAATAATATTGATTTAAATGATTTTAGACAATCTACAAGGAAATTAATTATGTATGATATATTAAAATTAGGTTTTGTTAGAACTTGTTTAGTAAATAATAAAAAAAATAAAAATGAATTTTTTGTTCGTCCTAAAAACAATACATTAATAAATATAATTAATTCTAATAATGAAATCTTAAGTAAAAGAGTAAGAAAAGTAAAAATAAAAAAATCAAAATATAGTGATGAAGAAGAAAATGATGAAGATAAAAATAAAGATGATTTTAATTCTAATTTTTTATCAAAAGAAATAATTATAGAATATCAAAATAGAAATTCTCAAGAAATAAATGAATATATCAATTCATTAAAATATTATGGTGTTGATGTTAATTTAGAAAAGCATAGACCAAATAAAGAATTATATCCAGTTGGAAAAATAACTGAACCAATGATAAAAATTCAAATATCAACTTTTATACATAGAATTGAAGAAAAATTAAATGCTCATCCTGAATTAAGAAGAAATGTTTATAATAAAATAAATAATACATCAAATAATAAAATCAAAGTTAATTTTGCAAATCAGGAAATATTAAATAATGATAAAAATTCTAGTAATCCATCACAAAATGAAAATCATATTATACAAAATGAAACAAATGAAATAAATGGAGGGGATATTTCATTATCATTAAATCATATATTTAATGAGAAAAGTGTAACATATATAAAATTTTCATCTGTTATTATGTTTATTTTAATACTTGCTTTTATTAGTATTGAATTTGGATTATCAATTTATAAAATTCATAAATGTGCTCAATATATAAATTATTTAGATGATTCTTATATTTTATTAAATTCATTTTTATATACTAAATTTTTTCTAACAGAAGTTATTTTATCTCAAAATTCTAGTTATACAGATGAATTAGGAGAAGATCAAAAAGAATATGTTTTTAAAGCAAAAAATGAAATGGTAGAATATAGACAAATAATAAATGATTATATAGCATTTTTTTCAAATGCAACTGTTACATTTAATAATTTTTATTATGATTATATTAATAATGTTAAAGTTCATGTTAGAACAATAAGTAATTTTTTACCTACAATAGAAATTATTTCTTATTCAAGTGCATTAAATAGAATTAAAACTTCTATTTTTTTTGTGAGTACAATTACAGATAATTATCTTTCTTTAGATTTAAATAATAGATATGCTTATGAATTAATGATGAATTTATTAAATGATTATTTTATAATTATGAGAAATGTTACTTTTATTTTAGCAGAAAATACAAGTGATGAAGCTAAATCACCTTTAATTTTATTAATTATTTTTATTTTAAGTTTTATTTTTGTTATAATAGATTTGATAATAATGTGGAAATTAATTAGTAAATTTATTGATGATAGAGAAAAACCTGTTGATTTATTTTTAACTATTAAAAAAAAAAAATTTGAAGAATTAAAATCAACAAGTGAAAATTTTTTAAATAAATTATTAAATAAATTTTTTGGAAATGAAGAAACAGAAGAAGAACAATCTAAAATAGAATATACTCTCACTTCTAAAGATGAGGATATAATTATGATAACAAAATTTAAGCAAAAAAATGATTATAAACAATCAATAAAAAATTCTTCAGAATATTTAATTGCATTTATTTATATATCTTTATTTTTTGCTTTTATTCAAATTTATATGATTTTTAAATTTTTTTATGTAAAATCAATTATGGGTAATATTAAACATTTCATTAAAGTTTTTAATACTACTCATTATTCTGATTGTGATATAATTTTAAAAACAAATATTTATAAATCTTATTATTATAATTCATCAATTCCTATTTTAAATAATACTAATACAGAAGAAATATTTTATTTATGTACAATAACATTAGATAATGAAATTGAGTATTTATATGGAGATTCATATGAAGCAAAATCTTTTTTACAAAAAAAATATATAAATGAATTTTCAGCAAGAATGGCAAGTGATATTTCTGATATAATAAAAAATGTTTCTGAAATTAGTTGGATAGGAACAATTGAATTTGGTTTTAATTGTGTTTTAACTAAATATTATGAAATTAATAAATTTTTAGCAATTTTATATTTAATTCAAAAAGATAATTTAACTGAACCTTTTTTTTGCCAAAAAAAAAAATTTATAGAAATAAATAAAACTCTTATATATGTTATTAGACCATTCTTTAAATATATGATAAATCAATTAAAAGAATGCTTTTCAGATTATAAAGATAAAATTGATTTAATTATTGATTCTGCATTTATATTATTAATTTTTATTGTTATTATTATTTATTTTATCTTATGGAAGGGTTATGAAGAAAAATTAAAAAATTTATTAAAAACTAGTGTTGATTTAATTAAATTAATACCAGATGAAATAAAAAAAGAAATTGTTAAAAAATTAACTGAAGAAGAGGAAAAAGGGGAATAAAATTTATCTAAAAAATTAATTTAAATTTTTATTATAAATAAAGAAAACTTATTATTAATTATATAATAAAGAATAAATTTTAAATTGTTTTTATAATAATATAATAATAATTATTTAAATTTAAAATATAAAATTAATTTAATAGAATTAAATTAAATATTAATTAAGCAATTTTATAATATTATAATAATTTTTTAAAAAAAATTAAATAAAACAAATAATACAAATAATACAAAATGATGAATAAGAAGAATATTAAATATATCACGTAATCATAAAGAAGAATTAAACGAAAATTTTTCATCTCAAAGTGAAATAAAAAAAGAGACATCAAATAATA